>APFE031550339.1:47281-107317 GCA_000404065.3 Pinus taeda
TTAAAAAAAAACCTAAAAAAACAAAAATATGCTAAAATTAACAAAAAAAAAAAACCCAAAAAAAATTAATATTTTAAAAATTATACATATTGTTGAATCGATGCTTCTGTGATCCATATCAATTTTACGAGAGATTTTTCGGCGTAAATCACAAGATATATCATTTGTTGACGCGTTTCGAACCAGCCAGTGTGGTTCATCGTCAGGACAAGTTGAAGAATCAGATCTAGCCTTGCATGTTAATAGTTTGAGCATAGCCTCAACGATAACTAGACAAACGGTCTAGTTAGCCTTGGAGGCTCCGCTCAAACTATTTACAATGCCAGGCTAGATCTGATTCTGTCAACTGTCTCTGACGATGAACCACATCGCTGGTTCGAAACGCGTCACAATGATATATCTGTGTTCACGCCAAAAATCTCTGTTTAAAATATACATATTTTTCAAATTATAATATTATATATATATATATATATATATATATATATGTATATGTTAGATCTAAGACTTTTGTGATCCATAATGTTGATATCAATCTTTTGGATTAATCAAATCGTTAGGATTTGGTTGACGTTTCGAACCAGCTAATGTGGTTTATCCTCAGGACAAGGTGAGAAATGAATAGATCTGAGGGAATAAATAGCAAGGATTCATCACTGCTCAGAGTTAGCCATTAGGTAATTTGTTAAATTGTTTAATAATTTAGTTGGTTATGGTAATAATAAATATTATGTTTCGATATATAATGAAATATTAAATTTATCTGGAAAATATTGTTGTGTGATAAAATAAACATTATAATCTCGATTTCATAACATAGGAATAATAATTTTAATAATATATTAAATATTGTAATAATATTGTTAGTTAGGGTTTGACCCATAATATTAGAAACTAGCTGTTATGAAGAAATCATAAGTTAAATCATCTATAACTAATTGATGAAATAATGTAATTTATTAATAATTTAATATTATTAGTTACTGTAATAATATTAAATATTTATCAATAATGTGTTGATGGTATTCTTATTATTACATAATATTTATTTATTACATAACAACTAAATTATTAAACAATTTAACAAATTACCTAATGGCTAACTCTGAGCAGTGATGCATCCTTGCTATTTATTCCCTCAGATCCACTGATTTCTCACCTTGTCCTGAGGATGAACCACATTAGCTGGTTCAAAACATTGACCAAATCCTAACTGTATGATTAATCTGAAAGACTGGTATCAATATATTTTTTATTTAAAAAAAAAAAACATTTAAACTTTTATATTAAAAAATTTATTTGAAATTTAAAATTTGATGATGATGATGATGATGATGGTTAACATCCACTGAGACCAAAATTTGGTTTGTCACACCTAAAGAAACGAACTATTTAGTTTGATTTAAGATTTTATTCCTATGCTCAAAAAACTTGGAGAGAAGCCTCCCGAGCTCACTATAATTTTAGCATCATAAAAGGCTAGGAAGGTCAGTATTGCAACAAAGATTTTGAAACTGAGATCTAATGTGGTTGTATGCAAGGCACTCTAAGAGGAAGTGATTTTCATCCTCAATGTTCGTATTCTCACAGAGATGGCAGAACCTTTCCATCCATGGTGTTTTAGGAACTGCCCAATGACCCGTTTCACTATGGAGCTCATGAGAGTTTGTTCTAATCTTGGCTATATTAATTTTATTCTTTGAGCTAGTTAAAACAGAGAGATACTTGTGATCTTCTAGGGTGGGGTTGATGACCTCCTTATAATATCTTAATTTTATTTTAGTTGCTAAATCTTTTTCACACCACATTTTTTCTTTGAACATAGAAGTAACAATATTTTTAATGTTATTAATGTTTTGCAATGCAACATTCTCGTAGATCTCCCAATGGTTTAATCGGGCCCTGGTGTCTTTATCCCAACCTCGTTTGAGCCTTAGGTGGTTTTGGCTGGAATTTTAAGCTAGCTTAGGATGTCTATGGTATCCTATGTTATTGAGTTTGTGCTTGTACAACATAAGGCTAGTCATAGCTAGGCTCTAGATAGGGGAAAGATCCACTTCTATAAGGAGAATAGGATAGGGTGTGTTGCTTTTAATTTTGAGGTTATATGTTATAAAATGCTTTTGGATTTGCTCAATCTTTCTGTAGGATTCTTTAGAGATGCTACAACCCCAAACCTCACATCCATATAAGATAACTGGAGTGACTAAACTTTCAAAGAGGAACTTCTTTCTATCCCACATTACGAGGTTTTCCATTTTACAATTATTTTCAGGACCAAAATAAGCTTTCCATCCCCTATTAATCATTTTCTCAATGCTATAGTTCCAGTTGAGCTTGTGATGAATATCAATTACAAGGTACTTGTAGGAAGACACTTCCTCCATGTTACTATTCTCATACATAAAATTAGCGTAAGTGTCCTTCTTGGATTTGATAATCATAACTTTTGTTTTGTCAGTGTTAACAATCATACCCATGGTAGAGAAAAAATCCTTAAGAAGTATAAGTTGCTTATCAAGATCAGATGGGCACCCTTTGAGAAGAACAATATCGTCAGCATAGAGAAGAAGGGTGATGACTATCCTAACTAAAATCGTGCCAACACATCCTGCTTCCTCTAAACAGCCTTCCAGCTTATCGATGTAAATTCCAAATAGGGTAGGGGAGAGGGGGCAACCTTTTTTAACTCTGATATTACACTTAATATCTTTCGACCACCCATTGTTGCTCTTTAACGTGGCAATTACATTTTCGTATAACCTTATAGTAGCAGCTCTCAACTCAAAAGGAACCTTTAGCTCTTCTAATCTATTCCAAATATTATTTCTAGGAACTGTATCGAAAGCCTTTCTAAAGTCCACAAAGCAACAAAAGAGATTGGATTTATCATTGCGGCATTCCTCCACAATGATCCTAAGTGTAACAAGGTGGTCTGTTGTTGAGTACTGCCTTCTAAAACCTGCTTGGCCTTTAGCCCTCTTACCTTCACTTTCAAGCCATATGCTCAACTTCCTTTCCAAAATAATAGCATATAACTTGGCTAGGAGAGGGATGATCATAATTGTTTGATAATTAGAGGGGTTATTTGTATCCCCACTTTTAAAAATAGGGATAATGAGGCTTTGACTCCATGGTTTAGGGAACCCTTGCTTGACCGCTTGATTGAAAAGCTTGTGAATGTGGGGGATGAGGACAGGACCTCCAATTTTTAAGGTTTTTGCCTGGTAACCTTCAATATCCTTAGCTTTCCCTTTAGCCAAGCGATTAACCCCAAAATCAAGGTCTTTTAATAAGAAAACTTCTTTCGTTGTGAACAGGGCTTCAAAGTTATCCATGACATTTGGAGATTCATAAAGCTTTTTAAGATAGGATTCGACATTGATTTAAACTTTCATTTTAAAAAAAGTTAAAATTAAAAATAATAACATTTAAAATTAAAAAGTTAATATATTTTGAATTTTTTTTAAATAACATTTTATATTATATATATATATAATATATATATATATTACGATATATATAAATTAAAAAACAACATTTATTTAATTTTTAATAAATTTTAAATTGTTATATATATATATATATATATATTTATATATAATTTTAAATGTATTATTTTTTAATATTTTAGATTTTAAAATATTTTGAATTTTCTTTTAATCAAAATTATATTTTGTTTATTTTAATTTTAAATTTTACTTTCTTGAAAAGGATATATATAATATATATATATATATATATATTATATATATATATATATATATATATATATATATTATGTTATTTATTTATTAAAGTCTACGTTTAAATTTTATTTTTTTAATTGTAAATAGATGCTTTTTTTAAGTTTTAAATGTTTTTTTGTTTAAATCAACTATATAGGTTTTTTTCGTCAGTTCAGGATTATGGTGTTCAGTTTGTTCTGAGGACTGAATGCGAAGGTGAGAGGGCGTCTAGTCTCAAAGGGGAAATTCGAGCCGGTTTTGGCTCGAATCTGCAGAGCTTCCACTCTACCTGCATGCTGCGCACTGGGAACCCTTCGGTGGCCTGGGGTAAGTGGTTTATTCGCTATCACATAAGTTACATCTGCTCTGTCTCTCGGTTCTGTGATTCTTCCGTGTTTTGCTCTGCTTTTCGGTTCAGTTCTGTGCCCTCGGTTCATCTGAGGCATAATTCTGGGTTTAGTATTGGCTCTGTTGAGTTTTCGGTGACTGTCAGCATTATGAAGAGACCAGGGAAACGCACCCGCTCGGGTGAACGACCTGGCAGCAGAAAGCGTCCTTCCACTCGCCCTCAGTGCACCCCGCTACTCACTACTATTAATCTCACATCCTCCCAGCAATCCCTCGCGCCATCCGACTCCAAACAGTGCCTTTCAGTCCACTCATTTTAAATTCCAAAGTAATCTGAACCGCCCTCTGATTTCAGCCCAGATTACCATCCTCATGTCTAAAGAAGTTAACCAGGTACCCCCTATTTCTTGCATCAACCCCAATTCCTCTCACAGTAGTGAGCGCTCCTCTGCCAAGAATTCCATGGATGTTAAAAGGGAGGCTGAACCGGTTATCCAAGTCGATTCGCCACACTTAATCCCTCCCCTGGTTGACTGTGTTAATTTAGCAATGGACCCCGAGGCTGGTACCACCGACAAGATGCAGGAGGGCAATGTGTTGGGTGACAAAGAAGTGCTCAGTCAGGACGACGCGTGGTTGCGGGTCGAGGAGACACAGGGGGACGAGGAAAAATGAACAATTGGTACTTTGGGTCGCTCTTTCTGGCTCTCTGGTGGATGCCCCGGAAGCACTGCCCAGTTTTGGTTCTCTCCACGCCGTGGCGTATGTTTGGTTCATGGACCTAGGTTCTCAGCTATGTTTCTGTGCTTATTTTCTGTTCTATCTCTCTCGACATGTTTGTAAAGCCAACAGAATTGGTTGTATATTTTTTGAGACTCCCCGGTTTCTACAGTAATGGGGAAGTTTTGTAATGTACAAGGCTTGTGGGCTCCTACCCTTGTAGCCGCCACCTCATGTAAAAATATTTTGTTTACCCGTTAATAGAAATAGATGTTACCGAGAAAAAAATAAACTATATAGGTTTTTTTTTCAATCTTTAAATAGTTTAATATATATATATAATATATATATTATATATATATATATATATATATAAATTTAAATGTTTCGATATATATATCTTTAATTTTTTAATTTTTAGGTTTTAATAATTTTTTATATTTTTATTGGTTTTTTTAATTTCTTGTTTTTTAATCTTGTTTTTTTTTTGTTTTTTTCTTCCAAATTTTTTATGGTTTACAAGATAATTTTTTTTTTTTGTGATATATATATATATTAAATCCACATTTAATACATTAAAATATTTGAAGTGTCAAAAATTGTTAAATTTAGAAAATAATTATTTACATTTCATACATTAGAAAATTTAAAATAAAAAAATATGTCTTTTAAAAAAGGGTCTGATGTAGAATCACCACTTTTTTAAATCGGCATGCAGATCACTAACATTCTAAAATGTAATGTACAAAAAGAAATTTAAAGTGCCAAAAACTATGCTAAAAAGAATGTGTGTTCTACATCGCCCATTTTCAAAATCGGGTCACTTTTTTGCTATCTCTACGAAACCGGTAACAATATCAGTTGCCGTTTCAAAGTTTACATTGTTATATGTCTCTTCTAAGTCATTGTGTAGTCATAAGGGAACTTACCAATTTCTAGAAATAACGCAATATCCTCCAAATAGTCTGGTACTACTTCAATCTGAAATAAGTCTACATCAGGCAATTAGTCATCAATTGATCCTCTCGCTTCACAAAACTCCAAGCGAGAAAGGCGATGTGGTACCACATTAGAGAAGCCTGGTTTCATGATAACTTCAAATGAGAATTCCTGGAAAACCAAAAGCCATCTTCAAATCCTCCCTTCTAAAAAATGCTTGTTAACTAAAAACTTTAGAGTCAAATGGTCGATAAAGAATTTAAAAGGACCCCCGAGAAGATAATGTTTGAATTTATGTAGTGAGTACACCATGGCAAGAGCCTCTCATTTAGTGGTTGTGTAATTTGTTTTGGAAGTAGCGAATTTACTTCTTGAAAAACATATGGGATGATCCATGTTACCTTCTCCTGGCTATGCCAAAATAACACCCAAGGTGATACCGAATACATCAATATGGACATGAAATGATTTGTTTCAATGCTGATAAACCAAAATTGGAGTACTCACAAGCTTTTATTTCAATGTGTCAAATGCAGTATCACATTCAATAGTCCATATGAAATGTTTAGATTTGTTCAATAATTTCTCCAATGACGCAATGATTAAAACATAGTTTCGGATGAACCTACGTAATATCGTGTATGTCCCAAAGTGGACCGCAACTATTTAACATTATTCGGTGACAACGTATTCAATATCACCACAACTTTAGTAGGATCCACACAAATTCCATCTTTATAAACAATACATCCGAGTAGAGTACGAAAGGGAACAAAAAATGCATTACTTCAATCTGAAATAAGTCTACATCAGGCAATTAGTCATCAATTGATCCTCTCGTTTCACAAAACTCCAAGCGAGAAAGGCGATGTGGTACCACATTAGAGAAGCCTGGTTTCATGATAACTTCAAATGAGAATTCCTGGAAAACCAAAAGCCATCTTAAAATCCTCCCTTCTAAAAAATGCTTGTTAACTAAAAACTTTAGAGTCGAATGGTCGATAAAGAATTTAAAAGGACCCCTGAGGAGATAATGTTTGAATTTATGTAGTGAGTACACCATGGCAAGAGCCTCTCATTTAGTGGTTGTGTAATTTGTTTTGGAAGTAGCGAATTTACTTCTTGAAAAACATATGGGATGATCCATGTTACCTTCTCCTGGCTATGCCAAAATAACACCCAAGGTGATACCGAATACATCAATATGGACATGAAATGATTTGTTTCAATGCTGATAAACCAAAATTGGAGTACTCACAAGCTTTTATTTCAATGTGTCAAATGCAGTATCACATTCAATAGTCCATATGAAATGTTTAGATTTGTTCAATAATTTCTCCAATGACGCAATGATTAAAACATAGTTTCGGATGAACCTACGGTAATATCGTGTATGTCCCAAAGTGGACCGCAACTATTTAACATTATTCGGTGACAGCGTATTCAATATCACCACAACTTTAGTAGGATCCACACAAATTCCATCTTTATAAACAATACATCCGAGTAGAGTACGAAAGGGAACAAAAAATGCATTTCTTCATATTTAAGTAAATTTGCTATTGGAAACTAGGACAATACTACAAGGGGGGTTGAATCAATATTGTATGATTTTTAACAATTTAAAAGCTTTATTTCACTTATGAAAAGATATTACGACACCATAAATAATTCATTCACATGAGCATAACATGAAATAATATTAGTAACACAAGGAACACACTAATTCTTCAAACGTCTCTTCAATTTCTTCACAAAGCAAGCTACAACTTGTTGTTACAAATTTCTCTCGCTACAACTCCCTAATTTATCAGGTACATCTAAATGGAGCTACAACCCCAAATATTACCAACACATACCAGTAAGATCTATAACCCCAAATCTTTACCAGCACCTAATGGAAGGATTTACAACCCCTGATCTGCAAGCTACAACTTGCTTGACATCAATGATTAATCTTTCATACACTTTCAAACTAGAACCATGAATTCCATCTCTGCTTACAAAATAAATCAATTTTTCCAACACCATCTTCAACAATTTGTGACTTGCACCCAAACTCTTACAAAAACTTGCAAAATTCCTCAAAGTGATTATGCTTATAAAAAATTTTGCTTTTGTATTTTTGGCCTCTTTGTTTTTCTTTCATTCTTGCATGAATATCTATTTTTGTCTTTCTCCTATTCATTCCAGTCATTTGAAATGATATTCAAGTTATCAACCTCTGTTCTATTGTTCTAATCTCAAACTCTGAGTTTTTCTATGATTTTTTTCTCTATTCTGGCAATTTACAGGGTTTAGCAGGGCTTTACTAAAATTATGGGCTCTTAAATTTGGTTTATTTTCCAATTATACCACTAAAACACATCCATGCCACCAATATGTCTTTAATCCCCTTTTTGCATTAGCTCGTTGTCTCTGTTCTACCATAAAACCTCATGTCATGACCTCTACCTTGATCTTTTAGGCGCTTAAATTCTTTTAAGCTTCCAAGTGCTAATTTTCTTATAAATGCCTTTCTGCCCTTAGCCTCTTTGTTTCATGGGACCAAGTGTTGTGCTTAGTTCCCGACACCTTTATCCCAGATCTTTTTTTATGCACCCATTTAAATCTTTTGGGCTCCATTGAGTGGGATGAGTTATCAAGGGGGTTCACCTACTCCACTTCTCATTGGTCATTGATTGTTTTCTATCAACCCCAACTGTTTTTTGTTTCCTTCCATTTCTTTGTGTGCCTTTTGAATTCCTTTGTGATATTATTAATGGGATGAGTTGTCCTAATGGAGACCTCCCACCTTTTTTCTCATTGGTCGACCATTTGTCTTGTCTGCCACCATAAGCTTGACGCATGTATCCTAGCGCTTTCGTTGCATGCCTTTAAAATTCCTTTGGGCTAGTGTTCGTGGGCTTAGCTATCCTATGGGGTCTAGTTGTTATAGCCATGGGCTAATCACAATTATGTCGAGATAAGTTGGTTTTGACAATGACTACGTAAACCTGGTTGTTCCATAGCATGTGTCACTTAAACCTTCCGGGGTCTATCCTACAAGATGATGCCATTCATATGTCATATATGACATGTGTCATTATTTGAGTGGTAGCACGTGTCACCCAGAAATGGCCCACTTGGGTACCTGAAAACCAAAAATATGCATCCCATGTGTCCACCTCTAATTGGGCCATATCACTTCTCACATCATCATCCACCTATGGACCTTCATCATCCTTTCGAGTCAATCAAATTGTGCCACCTGTACGCTACTAGAGGAGAGAGAAAGGGTGTCTAAAACCTTGGCTTTTCACTATTGTTCCTTTATAAAAAATTATATGGTTCCTGACCCTTTTAACTTTGTGTGAACTTTCACCATCAGCTCTGTTTCCCATTCCAATGGAAAACCACTTTTGGTTTTTTCACGACCCCCCCTAGGTTATTTGTGGTTTAGAAGGGTTGGTGGTGCAATGCATCTCCGTCGTTGATCTTCAATCAATGGTATGGGGTTAACCACCCATTGCACAACCCCGCTTGCATGTTAAAGATCAACGTATGGACCTTGACACAATTCCTTCGATGCCCCAATGGGGGACACGTGGCGCATGAACCAATGCTATACATGCCCACTTTTTAACTCTTCTCTTGCCACTATTGTATAACCCACATCAGATGGTCAGGGGTCGGCCTGCTCCACCTATTGTGCATCAACGTTTCCTCTAGCTTTCTCATATGCCCAACTAGCCCAAAGGTCTCAAATGCTATCATTTTCACCATGTGACCTGGAGTCATGGCCTCATCGCTATAAGGTTAGTGTGGAATGAGGTCGGGGATTGTTGCTTATGAGCACTTGAATGCCTGACTTATCAACTAGAACCTTTTAACCTATTGGTCTGCCAAATATAACTTCTCCTATGGCTCGCCAACCAAAATTAATTATGCCCTTTTGACTTTCATGGGGGTCCCACATTTGAGTAACTATATCTGCTGATCCAGGAGGCCATCTCTGGACTTCCATATGCCACTAGAGGTCAATAAAAAGATAGTTCTCAAATTCCCGGTCTATTACCAACAAGGATGGATATAGATCTCTATTGCCCATGATATCTATGACTTCAAAATTTGTGTATGTTTTTAGTCCTGCAATGTCAACTTCGAAATTGTTGAGACCTATGATAGGAAGAACATGTAATTGAATATAATTACATAACTATATTGAGAGGAACACTAACTTGGGATTTCCCATTACCTTCCAAGTCTTTCTCGGTAGAATATTGGCATCTAAACCTAAATCCAACATAGAATATTTAATTTCAAACAATGAAATTTGGGCATCAACATGGAATTGTCTTCTCATTCCTCTTATTCTAGTGGACACACCTAGAGTGTGTTTAAGGAAAATTCATACAAATAGGCATATCTGAGAATTCCTCATCCTAAAAAATTGTCTTGAGCTTCTTATGTAGGTGGCTAGATAATTGTTCATCATTGATTTGAAAAAATAATTTAAACAACTCCATGATGGGTTGGGATGTCTCTTAAGAAAATATGGGACTCCTCATTTGTATCCTTTCTTGTTGTTCTATATGAGGACTATAGGAAGAGACCAACTGCTTAAACTTCTTGGTTGCATCCTTATAGTATTCTTTCGACTGGCTAGGGTCATATAACTTCTTTGGTAATGCAGGCTTTATTATAGCGAGTTTCTCAAAGATCTCCTCATTTGCTCCAATGTTTTTTCCTCCTCTACTAATGATATTAATGTTACATGTTAGGGTTGGCTTGGGTGCTAAGGCATCTACATTGATCAAATTTTATCCTCTTTGTTGATTGTGCTCTTCCCAACAAGCAATCAACTTAGTAAAATCTTCAATTGCATGCATATTTACTATATAATGGGAGAACCAAGGTGTCCTAGGTAATGGAAATTCATGAAAGACATGATCCTCTTCATCATTGGTATAGCAGCGAACCATAACTCTTCCTCCACTTCTTCACCCCCTTGAATTTCCTCGTCCTCGCCCTCGAGGAGCTTCATCGAATCTGAATGCAGTACAATCAAGGCGATTGGCTAGAGCATCTAAATCTTTGCACTAATTCGTATGGTGATTTGGTGACCCACATAACTCACATAACATGTTTTTTGGGATACTTGAGTACTTTTATAAAAGAGGACAAAGATGGGGTGGATGTCCATAAGTATGACAAATCTCATAGTATTCATTTATAGATGTACCTTGTTGATTAGGGAACACATGAAATTGAGTATGTCTTTGATATAGAGCATTTGAGGGAACTTGTGCAACTCCAGTAGTAGGTAGTGGTGGAGTCAGTCCCATAGGCATAGTGGATGGTCCCAGACACTCAGTGGCATGATTCCCTTCAACATGTCAGTTAGTACACCAAACTTGAGGTCACATAGGTTGTGTTGCATGCATATCCTTCAACCTCTTTGTCAAATCAACAATATGATGTTGTAACCCAACAATGTTAGGATCATTGGAAGTGCCCCTCCCCCCCATGCTCATGAGAGTATCCTGCCTCAATCTTCATAGATTTCTCAAATGCATCTTGTAGCGTATCAATATTTTGTTGCACTAGGGGAGTTCTGGTTAAAGGAAATAGGGATTTAATGAACCAATATATTTGATGATTATGATTATGATTAATCATATAGCTAAATTTGTCAATTACATCTTTTAATCGATGCATGCACACCCATGTAGTTCTCCTTCACATTGTTTAATATCCCGCAATTAAGATAACCCTTATTGGTTTGTCTCAGGAAGTTTAAATTCTTAAATAATTTTTTTCTTAACTTCCTCAAGAATAGTATTTTGATGCAATGCATACCATTTGATAAACCATCTGAGCACCCTATCTCTCAAAGTAGTTTGCAACTAAATGATTTTAGTTGTGTCCAACATCTATCTATCCCTCCATCTTTCTTCACTTAGATACCAATGTTTTTATACATCCTCATTCCCTTGGACTGAACATTTAGGATACCAAGTGAATGATCCTACTATATTGTCAACCTTTACAGACTGTCCATGTGAAACCAATATAAATCCTTGCAAACTAGGTTGTGAAGATCCTAAGGAAATTGTCTAGAAACCACCACCAAAACTACTAAAAGTACTAATTGCATATGCACTACGGATGTTCTAGAATTTAAAATCTTAACTATATTTGAAATAAAATAAGTAGGATTTGGATAAAGCAGTAGGGGAAGGTAAGGGGGAGAACTACCTATGTTACTATTTAGTGGTTTGTTACTAGCGGGAGATACATCATCTTCATAAACAATGTATGAATCACAAAATGCATTTCATCATCAAGAGGAGTGTTTTGATATATTAGATAAACTGACTACCTAGGCACTTCTAGCATCTTAAATCCATCTGAATCAAGGTGGGCTCCATTTATTCCATCCATCTTACTACAACACTACTTCCAACACCTCCTGCTTGGCTAGAATTTACTCCACTACCAACTTTTGTACTTCGTAAATCCGAGTTACCTGGTCCTCTTATCTGCAACTTCAAACTACTCAACAACTCTCCTATTTGATGTAACTCTCTCTGACATATTTCAATTTCCAACAACTTCTTTTCCTGCCACTCTTTGCTTATTTGCACCCTTCTATTTGCTCTTAAGTATCGATCCCTCCAGGACTCATTTACATCCATCACAGAAAACCTTCATCTTCCACAACTAGGTAACATCTCTCCCCTAAACCCAGCCCCCATTACCTAGGTTTTTTAAGTTTTCATATTATTTCCTTCAAATGGTAGTATTTTTTCCTCTACCATCAAAACCTTAATCCACAAGGGGATTTCCTTCAATGGTATTCCTTGCAAGTTGTACTTGAATACTTCTTTGGCTTTGGAAAAATATTGGTGATCTTCTGCAGTAGATTTAATGATATAACTTTCCATCGTTGTCTCCACCTAGAAGTCAACAACTCTAGTTATCTTAATATCTAACCTATGCAGCTCAGCTAAATCAATGGTAGTGTAGGTTCGGCAGATTTTGAGATGGTTCCCAACTCCAACTTTGATTTGCAATCTATGTAACTAGTTTTGTAGTTCTTTAAGAAACTTGCACCAAAACATTTCATATTGATCACATGCATGTTTTGCATCTAAAATTTCCTCCTTAACCCACTCTAAATTATTTTGTCTTAGCTGAACTTGCTGTAAAATAAATTAGTCTATATTCTCATACCACCATCCTTGAATATCTCCTTTGAGAATCCTTGACACCATGATTTAGATCCCCTCAAAATACACCGGTTCTAGCTACATAACCATTTATTGGCGCAAAATTAGACTTAATATACCCAGGGTTCGACCTATGGTTGCCAACAAAGAACTTAGTTGTATTCTAGCGCAATGCCATCCTTTTCATTCCTCCATGGCGGAGAAATGTATCGCCCGAGGCATGTCGAGACATTTAATATAGAAGGGATCAGAAGGAAATGTCAAGGATAAAATTATAACATAGAGAATCCAGTACATGAATATTTATACATAAATGGTGGAATTCTTCAGAAACTATTATATGATTTAAATAGATAAATTGACGAAAATGAATACGAAAAGAGCCAACAATACATAATTAAAAAAAATTTCAAAAGGGCATGTCTAAATTATTCATTTCATACACTCATACGCAGAGCTACCTCACCACACTTCATTCTATTAATAGGACACGACCATTACATTACAAATCTGTGTCAACACACAAGATCTTTCAAAAAATATATTAGCCTGAGGCTCGATAAGGCTAATTCACAATCTAAGAAAAATCATAGAAGTTAGATCTTCGATCCCTCAACATCTTGGCATAGATTTAAACAATATTTGCTAACCCAGTCTCCATAGAGCTTTTATAGCTTGTCTTCCTTGATCCTACTCTCTTGATCCAGTCCACTTTTTCCATTTTCATCCCGTCCATTTGATTTGGTCCAATTTGACAAAATTTGGATGCTTTGGTCCTTATCATCTTGATTCCTTCAAAATCCAGTGCATAGAACCGTATTTTGTGGATTCTCCACGCTCTAAGATAACCGATTTCAGCTGACTTTTCATTGTCCTTTTTTTGTTCTCAACTTCTGGCTAGTTTGATCACTTACTTTTTCGCTTAAACTTGTCATTCCTGCAACCCTTTTCTGATCAAAATCTATTCAAGATTTATCCAAAAAAATGAATCACCAACAACATATAGGGGCGTGAACAACACCTTCAACCTGCACGAAATATTGAATCACAGAATACATGTTGAACCCACATATATAACCCCTCAAGTGTATATGTTAGCATCTTGGAAATATTTGGATAAATATTCTCCCCCCTATATTGACCTATTATCATAATACCTTTCTAAGCAATTAAAACAAAAATATATATTAAATGTTCAAAAATATTTTTACAATTAAATTTTCAATCACTCAAACCAAATTAATTTTAGTGATGGCAAATAATATGTTTCGAATCTAAATTTTGATAAAATTGTAATTAAGTATGTGACCACTTAAATAGTAAAAAATGATTATCCATACAAATGCCTCTTTTAATATATTATTTTCTTTTGAATTTGATATCAACATTGTTATGAGTTTTGTACACTAGAGATGGTGGCTTGATTAGGGGAAGAAATATGGATTTTAACTCCTAAACAAAGATTCTAGATATAAGACTCAATGAACTGGATTTGAATTACCACATAGGCTTTATATAGGAGGTGTTTGAGTGTGATATGGTGTTTTCTTTTCCCAAGGAAAAGTTGTAATTTTCGTTAAAAAGATAAGACAATTACATGTTGAATCATCAACACGTGAGTATGCAGAATCATAGGTAATGGACTAATTCATTATATCCAAAACAATTTTCATATAGTTACAATATTTACAATAAAAGACATAATTATTAACAAATAAAAAACACAGTTGTCCATATAGATCATAATATATAAAAAAAAATGCATCTAGCTACTGAATGATCATGGAAGATCATTCGGATATAAACCCATCCTTTTCAATTGGAAAAATTGATAGAACTCCTAGTTTCAAAATTCTTGAATCAAACACTGCTCCCTGTGTTGTTGCACGACCTCCTTGGAAAGATAGATGGCGACATCACTACAACCATGATCAACACCATGCAAATGCAATAGGTACATGGAATACAAACATAAGGAACACATATGCAACTGATATGAATGCTTTACCAACACACCGCGCATCAAGTCTGAGGGGTGAACCATGCTCTGATACCACTCTATGGTATCAAATTTCAACCAAAGATTACAGAAACCAGACATTCCTGAAAGAAAGCAGAATCTCCTTTGATACCACTCTACGATATCAAATATGACCCAAAGAGAGTGCAATGTGCTTTGATACCACTCTATGGTATTATATATGACCCAAAGAGAGCGCAACCCATAATAATACCACTCTGTGGTACCATAGATGGCCCAAAGAGAGAGCAACTGGCTCTGATACTACTTTGTAACGACACCACCCGTATATACCCACTTTCATTGGCTTACCCAGGGTAAACATGACATGAGGGGTTACTATGACAAGACTCGACCTCCTAGATGACCCTAAGGAAGTGGAACCGATGGAAACCCACAACACAGACCTTTTATACCTACTACAGAACTCCCAAAAGCCTTCCCATTCATCCCCATGACCATTCCCTAGGCCCCACTAAGTTTTATTGCATCAAATCCCTAGACTTTCTCTTGATATGCAAAATTGTGTGTGGGAGGATCCAGACACTTACACAACAAGGAATGGGTACTTCTAGGGACTTTTCTCCTCAAGCATGTGCCTATGACTCCAGTAATTGTGCCCCTTTTCAAGCCCATAATCCAGGTCACTGGCGAGAAACCCATGTAGCTTTCAGAATCCATAATCTACATGACAACAAAACCTTCAAGCCAAAAACTGGCTCCATGACTAGGTCTGACCATCCCCAACCAGGACTAACATTCTTTCAAACACTTGGCATCAGTGCAATCTATAGGACATGAATACAAGCTCGAGCATAAATAAATGATAACTCATATGAGACTTGACAAGAAGAGTCACCACTCTCTTCCCTTCACTATTTTAACACCAATTAGGTCTTGCATCAATTATCCTTTCAGTTACATGTAAATACATGAAATAACCATGACTATAACCAGTCATATAACCATGCTTATAGCCAACATTAAACCATGTAAATAACAATGATATAACAACCATTAAGGCCACATAATAATAATTTCAAAAGCATGGGAACTTAGAATTTATTAAACATAGGCAAGAGCCAATGAGGTTTGTGACTTCCATGTACCACTCGACCATAGACATGGCTGAACAAAATATTTCTTTCAACCAGTCACCCCTATGCCATATTCCAAGCATGAATATGGGATCCCATGGATAAATAAATCTAAAAACAACCAAGGGAATCCAGAGGTTAAACCACCTGCACCCTCACCAAACCATGATCTCACCAAAACCGTCACAGAGATCACAAAACCAAATTGTCCTTGAGGAATTTTCTGTCTCCTTGTATCTCAGGCTTTACTGCAATCCACACCGGATCACTAGGACCTAAACCGATATTCCACCCTCAGGCTTTACCATGTACCTTGCCAAAACCAGTCAAGGGATTCCTAGGCCTTTCGGAATTTTCCTGAGACCACCTCTACCCCAGATTCTAAAACCATCCGACAATTCCAAACCTCAACACTAAGAAACAATCCCATCACACCATGGCTATCCATACAAAGTCAATTCAAGGCTAAAAACCATTGTTATAGTTTGGCAAGACCATGCCACTGGCAACCAGAGAACTAAATACAAACATGCAAATCCATGCATGTCAAAACCAGCTAGGAAATCACACATGCAATATGTTACCTGCAAGTATTCTTGCTGAAGTTGCTTGATCCTTCTCTTCCTTGGTTTCTCTTTTCTTTTTTTTCTTTTCCTTTTCCTTCCTTTGCTTTCCTTTTCCCTTCCTTGCTCCAAAGCTAGAATGCTCCATGAAATCTGTAAGTGTCCAAGAGTGTGAGAGAGAGAGAATAATGAGAGAGATCCAAAATTGAATTGACCATAAGCTTACATTGACCAAGCTTGAGCCAAAAATTTGAGGAAAACTTCCCCACTAATCCTTAGAAGCCTTTTTATCAATGAGCCATCTAATTTCTTCAATTTTCCATTATTTTTGTTCAATTTCCTCCTCATATGCAACCTATGACCTTTCACCTTCCTTTTCTCCTATTTTCCTTTACTTTCATAAATAAATGTGCCAGAATACTTTTTTTCCCTTTTTAATACCTTATCCATTTCCTTTTCCAATTTCCCTTAGCCATAAACACATCTAGTGATGTTGACTAGGATATATTTTCCCAACATTCAGCTTGGAATAAGTGTCCCTTAACTGTGGTATTATTATTTTTTACATGGATTTTTAACCAGGGATGTTACACTTCACTTGGAAAAAGAGATAGCTTATCAAGATAAATTCACCGGTGGAATTATCCCTAGGAGATTTCATTCACATACATGGCCAAGACATTGAGATATGCTATAGAGAAAAAATTATTCCACAAATTTGCAATTATGCAATGCAACAATTAGCCCTATTATAGCGAAAATACAATTCAATGCATATGACAAAAGTAAAACAAGAATAGCATTAAACATTCGTATTTCATGTAATATAACATATCCTACCATCAACAATTTGACAATAAAGCATTTCCAAGATAAGATATTCCAATCCAAACATCAAAATTTATCCATGCTCCAATTTTTTATCCCAGAAAAAGTGTGAAATTCTCTAGATATAAGAGTGATCCAATCCAAGTGATGATACAAATGAATTCATGTATCTCCTATTTATACACTCATTAGGAGTTTGAATTACCTAATTTAATCTTACATTATCCGATCAACTAAAATAATGTGCAAATAACTATTTATTAGGGACAAGCCCACAAAACTAGTTCACAAATAAAATAATAAGCCTCCCAAGAGGTCGAATGATCAATAATACATGTCATTGGGCTCTCTAAGAGGCCCGATGAAGTCCATAAGTGCAAAAATAATGAGTTCAACTTCCAAAAGTAATGGACAAGGGGTTGGCCCCTTGTTCTCCACATAATAAACCTATGGTGCTCCCAATGGCTATGAGGGTACACAAGTGACCTCATGGGCATCCAAGAAAATCTAAGATGCTTGTAGACCATCTGTAAGGGCTTAGATGATGGTGTAGGTGATGCCACATCATCCTACAAGTCTTGGGTTAGCTTCCAAGTGCGTGGTACATCTATGGGACTAGATGGGTAATGGTGAACCAAGTGCATCTTCCTCGTCCACTAGGTGAATCTCGATCAGTCTCTGAATATCTCTGGGGATCCATGGATTGTTGTATAATGTTGTGGAGGCTCATGGACCTCAGCAAACACCCTGCATGTGATAATGTATCCCTCTAGAGGGTTAGGACCCCATATAGGGAGACCAAACGCAAGATGGAGACCATCTGCAATCCTGCATATGATTCAATGCGTCCCTTAGCCTTCTAGTACAACAAGTCATCAAGGAAGTTGAGTAAAAAAACTTACAAACCATGAGCCACAAATGGGGACTTCATAATGGAATGCCCTTCCGTAATGGGCTTTATCATGTGCTAATGTATCCAAAATCCAAATGGGTTTAACTAAGTATCCCACTAGGTCATTTCTACTTTTAAAGGGGACACTATGTCTAAGGTACATCCTTTAAAAGGTGGTGGCACATGATAAAGAGGTGAATAGGGTAGGGAACGAGAAGGAGAAGCCTTGGGCCACATGCTAGGGTAACATGGTAGCTAGTAGAAGGGAAGCCCACACTTAGGTATATAATTTATAGGAGGGAGAAATCATGGTACATGAGGTGCCCTGATCTTGATTTTTCCACCCTTCTTTAGATGCCTTTTTCCTTTTTATTATTTTCCTTCAATTAACTACTCGGTGCTCAAGGGGTAAGAGCATGATGTGTGAGATATAGTAGTGGATACCCCCTTTTAAGGTAGGGAAATTCATTTACCACTAGGGGTTGGGAGAATCATGGGTTCCTATATGATGAAGGAGGCTCATAGAACCTATAGGAACTAGGGTCATGTCCATGATGATGGGGTAGAGCTCATGTATTGGATTTTTCCTACATGCTAAAGATGTTTTTCTCAACCATATTTTTCATTTTGTCATACATTTTCCTGTTGAATGTGGCCAATTATGCTTTTAGTTTTCTTTTTAGTTGCATCAACCTCCCAAAAATCCTTCTAGGCTCTACCCAAGGTGTGGGCAGGGGGAATGGGAGAGATAGTCCTATGTGGACCCAATGGAGGTATGTGGACCCAGGTGGGAGAAATGCTAAATGGAGTAATAATGAGTGGGAAAGGGGGTAATATATGCAAATTAGGGAGCAATACCATGCTGACCAAAATCAGGGTTTCCTATGAAATTCCATCACTAAAGACAAATGGTTAGTAAAAGTGATCCCATGGGACTATAATCCCATGTTAATATCCAAAAACAGGTCTAGGGGACAAGAGCACAAACCTAGCCCATTCTTTCCATTGAATCTACCCATTAATCCATGCCCAAAAGTGTCCATGATAAGTAAACTACAATAATAAATTACCAAACAACAAGGCATACCTTTATGTTCGGGAGGCCCACCTTCAAACATACGATCATGACAGAAGGATGAGGGACCACATGTCTAGCTCAGGTGGAGGAGAAGTGGCACAATGATATAATTGGTGGTTGCAAGGGTCTCCTGGCTTTTGGCTGAGGACTATCTTGGAGAAAATCATTCTCATAGGGATATCACCCACCAAATGGTGGGTAACATCTAGTTCCCACTAGGACGTGATCTCTCAAAGAAGTGGACGAAGCTACCCGAATGGGAAATCACAAGAACTCTAGCAATATCTTGGTTACCATAGACCTGTTACCTTCACATATCAATGATTCAACTGACGGGGAAACATATTCTTCATGTTATCTTATGATCACCCATGCTTAGTGTTAAGCCATAAAATCAACAGAAAAATAAAATATGAAAATTTTACTTTAAATGCATCTAATCTACCATGAGAAATATCAAGTGATGTTAGTTATAATGAAAAGATAACCATGCAATCCATCCTACCCTAACATTCATGTAATAATTCTAATTTTAAGTGTAATCATAAAGCCTATGCAACTAACGTATCATCATGCCAATATACATATGCCTTCCTATGTGACTACTCACGTAGAAAATATTGAAGTGAATGCGGATACATTTGTATGGAGGATGAAATGGGTGTGAGGTGGGGAATATGATATCCATTTGAGGTAAAAAGAAGCCCTAGGAGAAGGAGAGTAAGAAAATCTAGAAGTGCAAGGCTTTCCCTCTCAATACAGAATGGTGGAATGAAATATCACTTTCAACAACTCCCTATCACAATCATTGTTTATAATATCATACTTTGTATATTCCAAAAGGTCATGATGATAAAGGAACAAAGGGAGAGGGAAATAAGGGGTTAAATAAATAGGTTTCCCAAGGTGATGGTCACATTAGAGAGGGGAGGTCATGGATATATTGAAACCTTGAGGGTGTGTCCAAGGAGGTAAAGTATAATCAGTGAGGGGCTATTCCTTGACACTATACTCGGAAGGTGGAAAGGGCTCACAGTGACTTGAGATCATATTACAAGAGGTGAGGGAATCACTTGATGAAGACTCCAGATGATGAATAGTAGAAAAGGGAAAAGGGGAAGGTGAAGTCTCAACGGGACACTTTTCCTAAAAATCCAATTCTAAAGTATCATGCGATTTGAATATTCTCTCGGAATCATAAGGAAAGTAGGTATGATGAAGGGCCTTATCAATCCAATCATTGTTGATATCAAAGATAGGGTCTTCCTAAAAGTGAGAATCAGCTCTCTCCAATTTCTCCTTTTCATACAATGGAAAGTGATAATTCTCCTTCTCAAGGGTAACGGTGGACATGTCCTCATAAATAATGCTCAGGAGAAAGGGAGAACCACTCTCAACCTCATCCTCCTTATCGAATGCCATAAATGGGAGCACATTCAAATTAAGGTCCAACAACTTCCCATTTCTCTTTCTCAATATGGAAATAATCTCCAATTTCATCTTATAAGGGGCTAATGGGATCACCTTCCTCAAGGTTCTCAAAAGGAGAATCATCAGGAGTACTATCCTTGAGAATGGCAATGTTAGTCTCAACGTCATTTCCCATAGACCCATTCTTTCCAAAACATGTGTCCTCAAAATCACCCTTTTCATCATATCGACCCAAGGAGGACTCATCTTCCTACTCATTACTTAGATTCTAAATGTCTTGATGATGCTCAATGAAGGCTTCCTCTCGAATGCTTAATCTAGGGTATACTTGAAAAAATCTAAGAAATACATCAATGAACTCTTCAATGGATGAGATGCTCCTAGGTTCATGATCATGCAGCCATGAGTTATGACCACTCAGAGATTCCATGAACAATAACATAAGGACATATTGGTGCCCAACCTTCTCTCTTGAAGCATGTGCACTAAATATTTCTACGTGGTCAATTGTCAAGAGTGGATCATCATCAAATATGGGCAACCACATACCATTCTCCCTATGACATGATTAGGATGCACAGGGATGATAACAATGTCCAAAGTGAGAAATATATCAAAGAAAGACAACCTATTTGAGATATACATGAAAAATATGTAGGATTTCCAAAGGCGAATTTAAAGATGCCTAGAAAAATTCCATCCTCACCCTACAAGCATCGACCTTAAATTTCAATGAAGAACTAGGGCTTCGTTCCTACAATCGAGTCGCTAATAATGTTATGTCAATATTTCATATGGGAAAAAAAACACATGTTTTGTGTCCCCAAAAGCAACGCCAAAATGTTTCCACTCAAACTAGTAGGGGGGAATAAAAGGGACTTCTAAAGGGACAACTGCTAGATCAAGGGAAACTATGGCAGCGTATCCCACTATCACCTCAACTAAGACTCCCTACTCTTTACATAATTTCACCGATGGGAGGAGACTTGGTATATAGAAAGTCACTTGTGAAGGACAAAATAACCAATGGATTTGAAGTGACCTTAATCCTTTCCTAGAAGGTGGGGGGGGGTTTAAGAATAGATCTTGCTTGATTTTTAAGCAAGGTAAAAATATTTCTAGGATAAGGAGGTAAGGATTTGAGGATTAGGTTAGAGGAATATTCCTTGTAAAGGAGTTTCCAAATCCTAAAATCCTTATTGAACTTGACTTCCGAATGGTTATTGAAGAATTGACTTTCAAATGTGTGGGATGACATGGGACCAAGTGGACCCAAGCTAGGTTAAGGGGAGAGAATCTATCAACCAATGATGTTCTTAACCCATAGAAGGAAGGGGAAAGGATCAAAGCAAGAATTTCCAATTAAGAGTATGAAATTGATCATATGAGGTGCTAACCTAGGGAATACCAAGGCAAATTTTATCTTAGGGCCATGGCTTGGGTTATCTCATAACTCCATTATCGAAAGGGATTCAAAATTCGAGGAGGCCTTGAGGACACACAAACGCAGTAGAGGCTAGGATATCGAACTTTTTCTTGAGTTGTTGTTTTCTGGAAAGTGATGCCCTAGGTGACCCAACTTGGTTAGACCTAGAAGAGAGAGGGGCAGGTGGCGAAATCTTTTCTTTGAGTGGTCACCTATTGGAGGACCAGTGCCCTAATCCTTTGGGGAGAATGGAGTGTAGGAGAACAATGAGAAAGGAACTTGTATTTCGGTCAAGGAGGCATTAAGGACTACTTCACTTAGCCTTTAGGGCAAGAAGAAGAGACCTCAAAGATTTTATACTTGTCTTAGAAAAAGAGATGGCTTATCAAGATAAATTCACTGGTGTAATTATCCCTAGGATATTTCATTCACATTAATTCGCTCGGATATTGAGAGATGTTATATAGAAACAATAATTCCATAAATTTGTAATTATGCAATGCAACAATTAGCCCTATTCTAGAAAAAATCACATTCAATGCATATGACAAAAGTAAAACAAGAATAGCATTTAAAATGTGTACCTAAATTTAATAGAGCATATCCAACCATCAATAATTTTCTCCAAAATAAAATACTCCAATCCAAACATCAAAATTCATCCATGCTCGAGTTCGTCATCCAAGAAAAAGTGTGAAATTCTCTGAAGAGAAGAGTGATCCAATCCAAGTGATGATACAAATGAATTCATGTCTCTCCTATTTATACACTCATTAGGAGTTAGAATTACCTAATTTGAGCCTACATTAGCCCATCAACCCAAATAATGTGCAAAATAATTATCTATTCACGAGAAGCCCACCAAACTAGCTTACAAATAAAATAATAAGCCTCCCAACAGGTCAAATGATCAATAAGGCATGTCATTGCGCTATCTAAGAGGCTTGATGAAGTCCATAAGTTCCAAAAGGATGAATTGGACTTTTGAAAGTAATGGACAAGGGGTTGGCCCCTTGTTCTCCACATAATAAACTTGTGCTGCTCCCAATGGTTGTGAGGGTACACAAGTGACGTCATGGGTCTCCAAGAAAATTGAAGATGCTTTTAGACCATCTGTAAGGATCAGATGATGGTGTAGGTGATTCCACATCATCTTACAAGTCATGGGTCAGCTTCCAAGTCCATGGTACATCTGTGGGACTAAATGGGTAATGGTGAACTAGGTGCATCTTCGTCGTCCACTACGTGAATCATGAGAAGTCTTTGAACATCTATGGGTATCCATGGATAGTTGTATAATGTTGTGGAGGCTCATGGATCTCAACGGACACCCTACATCTGACAATGCGGCCCTCTGGAGGGTTAGGACCTCATATAGGGATACCAAACCGAAGATGGAGACCATCTGCAATCCTGCATAAGAGTCAATGCATCCCCTAGCCTTCTAGTACAACAAGTCATCAAGGAAATCGAGTAAAATAACTTACAAAGAATGGACCACAAATGGGGACTTCATAATGGAATGCCCTTCCATAATGGGCTTTAGCATGTGCTAATGTCTCCAAACTCCAAATGGGTTTAACTAAGTATCCGATTAGGTGGTTTCTACTTTTAAAGGGGACAATATGTCCAAGGTACATCCTTTAAAAGTTGGTGGTACATGACAAAGAGGTGAATAGGGTAGGGAATGAGAAGGGGAAGCCTTGGGCCACATGTTGTGGTACAAGGGTAGGTAGTAGAAGGGAAACCCACACTTGGGTATATAATGTATAGGAGGGAGAAATCGTGGTACATGAGACGCCCCGACCTTGACTTTTCCACACTTCTTTATATGTGTTTTTCCTTTTTATGATTTTCCTTCAATTAACTACTCAGTGCTCAAGAGGTAAGGGCATGATGTGTGAGATATAGTAGTGGATACCCCCTTTTAAGGTATTACAATTCATTTCCCACTAGGGGTTGGGATAATCATGGGTTCCTGTATGATGAAGCAGGCTCATAAAACCTGTAGGATCCAGGGTGATGGCCATGATGATGGGGTAGAGCTCATGATTTTGTTTTTTCCCACGTGCTAAATGTGTTTGTCTTGGCCATTGTTTTCATGTTTTGGTGCATTTTCCTATTGAATGTGGTCAATTATGCTTTTACTTTTCTTTTCATCTGCATCAACCTCCCGGGCATCATTTTTGGCTTGACCCAAGGTGTGTGCAAGGGGAATGAGAGAGATAGCCCTATGTGGACCCAGTGGGGGGATGTGGACCTAGGTGGGAGAAATGATGAATGGGGTAATAATGAGTAGGGAAGGGGGTAATATATGTGGATGAGGGAGCAATACCACACAATCAAAATTAGAGTTTCCTGTCAAATACCATCCTTAAAGCCAAATGGTTAATAAAAGAGTTCCCATCGGAATAGAATCTAAGGTTAATACCCAAAAAAGGGTATAGGGGACAAAAGAAGAGATCTAGCCCATTCTTTCTACCAAATCCCCCCATTAATATATGTCCAAAAGTCTCCATGAGAAGAAAACTACAATAATTAATTACTAAATGAAAATGCATACATTTAGGTTTGGGAGGCCCACCTTCAAACATACCGTCATGACAGATGGGAGAGGGACCACATGGTTGGCTCAAGTGGCAAAGAAGTGGCACATCGATCTATTTGGTGGCTACAAGGGGTTGTTAGATGTCGATTTAGGACCATCTTGGAGAACAAAATCCTCCTAGGGATATCACCCACCAAATTGTGGGTAACAAGCTACATTTGGAAAAGATGTTGAAACATATTAATACGAAAGATACATCTATTATATTCATTGAAGATGTTGGTTGATTATGTTGTTGATTAATGATGGCTAGAGGTACTCTTGGTTTCACATATGTTTTTGATGCATGGAAATAATATAATATTGTATATTCTACATATGGTTCTTCCTATATATTTGAAGAGAGCATGTTGACCTTGATGATATGAGATCAAGGGGATGAGTTTTCCAGAGCTTTATTGCATAATCTTATGCTTCTACTACAATTTCTTGGCGATGCTACATAATTGGACACATGTTGATGATTCATGCTACATTTCCTTACCTTACATTACTTATTGATGATGAGGATGTTCAGGCTTCCGTCATTATGAAATCTATGTTGTTGCTATCAGATTGTTGTGTTCCATATTCCTATATGTTGCATGGTGGTTATTGATGACTATCATGCTCTTGCTACCTCATTGTTTAGGTCCCTATTTTGGTTATAAGTGTCTTATATTTATCTTGATGTAAAGGTCATGGAAAAGGCCCATGTTATAAATCATTGTAAAATTAAATCATGTGTGAGCTATTGGGGTCAGGTCATGTTATGTATATTATCCCATTATTTTGGGACATTGATGTAAAATTTGGGTCCAATATGTAAACCCAATATGTTAGGTGTCTCAAATAATCATGATTCATTGGTGATAGGAAAGGTCCTTTTTTATTGAGTCATAAATTATTGCACTCTATTGAATATCTTTAGAAGATTCAACATATGATTGGGGGGGAATGTTTAGTATGCACACTTCATAATCCATATTAGCATATCAGTCTCAGAACAATGAATACTACAAGAGATGTACTTCATTTAAGAATCACTGGTTCGGTACATTGTCCTTGATGTCAAAGGGAGGGAGAAGTTTCATGTTTAGAGAGAGTGTTGTCTTGGAATTTGTAGGTGTGATTGTAGATGTTTGTAGGTGGTGTCTAAACACCAAAGTGGTTTCCATCAAGTCCAAAGGGGGAGATTGTGGGCATTATGGCTAATGTGTTGTCCTTGATGGAAACCTATTTGATACAAATGTACTTGATGTCAACTTTGTGAAAATATGATGATTGTGGAACTCATGCAGATTGGTACATATGATAAAAAGGATATGGCCAAATAATTGTCAGTTTAGTGAAGTTTGAGAAAGTATACATGGTTCCTGTGAAGAAGGGTCGTGTACATAAGAAAGTATTGTGACTAATAGTTACATACATAATCTGAACCATGGAAATATGGATACAAAATGTCATTATCATAATATTGGCCCATATTAATTGGAGAGACAATGTTCATTTGATCCCATCAACAAATACTAATGACATTACCAAAGGATTTACCTAGGGTATTGGCTAAGGAAAAAACAATAAAAGGAGAAGGAGATCAAGGTGTTAAGAGATTGTTTATGAATGATTTGATCTAGAACAGGTGTCCACTAGGGAGAAAGGAGAAGACTCATATTTGAAAGATATGAGGATATGTTCACATATATGCTTGATTGATTTACTTATTGCAAATGTCTAAGTAACTAAAAATGATAGATCTATAATGCTGTGATCTAAATGGATTATTCAAAAGTTTGTAGTTGTGACAATAAAAGTTGTGGAGAGTGGAGTTGTGTTAGTAGCAAAAGGTTTCACATCTGTACACAGGTTTGTTTCTGGGTAGTCATGTACATACGTAGATCTAGTTTAGAAGCATCACGTATAAATTCTATGATAATTTATTCAAGTGTTTGAAATATATACATGGGTATTTTTCATGTAAATGTGTACATACGTTGATCTATTTTATGGAAGTTGCATATATATAATAGCATTTGCAATGTTGCCTGATGATGACATTTGATGAGTTATGTTATGTTTGTTGTTGTATGTCAATGATGTCTTGATCATGTTGATCTTTGCATGACATTGTTGATTAGGTTGATTAGATTGTGGCTTGGTATATTGATCAGTGATGATGTTTCATTATGATTGAGTTTTCAATGAGCCAATATTTATGTATCTATTGTGATTCAATATTTCAGTAAGTCGATGACTCACTGAGTGATTCAATTTGACAGATATTTAAGTAGTCAGTGATTTTAGCTCTGTACACATGTATTATATAGAGGAAGTGTGTATATACATGGTTTTTCTTCATCGCAACAGTGTATGCATTATGAAGTAAATGTGATGAGGGTTTGTAGTGACAACACTTTGGTTATGCGATGACTAACAGTGTATGGCTTGGTATACTGATGAGTGGTTTTGCATTAGTATGATATGTTATGGTGATTCAGTATTGATTCAATATTCTATGATTTTGTAAGGTATCTTGGCTTGTTCAACAATGGGATGATTTCATTCAAATTTGGTTTCAGAGTTGTTACTTGGTATTCGTCTTATTGTTGATGTGGGTTTAGTCTCAAAATTTGATGAAAGGTGGCCTACAAGTTTTGATGTTTTGAGTAAGCTAGATCTGGTCTGAAATATTATGAAACGTGGTCCATGAAGGGTGCTAAGGGTTTGAGCCTTCAGTGAGGGAGTTAAAGCTTCCTTCCGGTGGTAGTTCGTAAATTTTTTTAGGAAGTAGGTGCTCCCTTCCGACACGAGTCAGTAAACGAGATCAAGGGGTTGGATCTCCCTTCCATTAGGTGTTGGAGAGCGAGTGGATGTTGTAGCCTCTTGCAGGTGGGTGCCTGCATGATGGTAGGAGTCTGCGACAATAAAATATTGTAATAATATTTTCTTTATATAATAAAAAAGAAGGCAGAGATGATGACAACAATGGTTTTCTCCCGAATTGGGTTTCCACCTAAAATCTTGGTGTTCTATGTGTGTTTCTTATGTGTTGTGATTTAAATATTATTTACTGCATACTGGATGATTAATGAATTGATAATGCAATGATTAAGTTAACTCACTAATGGAATTAATGAAAAATTAAGTAAACTGGATACACATTATTTTACTTCACTGAACCATAATACACACGTAGGTTGCATTAAGAATAGTAGTGTACAAAATTCTAAATATAAAATGAAAAGTTAAAGTGAAATAAAATATTGATTCACCTTCCCCCCCGCCACCCCCCCCCCCCCCCCCCCCACCCCCACCCACCACCCCCCTCTCTATTTTTCCTAACACATGTTGCAACTCCGAATTGTGTTTACAACTACAACTCTAGACTGACGATCATGCAATTCCACTACATCTATGCCATCTTCATTGTCAAATAAATAGTTGTAACTATTGGAATGGTAGATACATAACAAATGATCTTCTCATGATGGAAATTGAGAATGAGAAAGTAGGCATTATGAATCATGTTGGTCACTTTAATTGTTTATTAATTCAAACAACTAAGTGCTACATAAATTGTCAACCCAGGGAAGTTTGTTTATTTCAAAGGCAACTGCACACTGTATGTGCTCAATCTCAAAAGTAGTAAAAATTGTAGTAATAAATATACTAGTCGCACCTTGCCCTAAGCAAACTGAAGCTCTACTCTGAGTTACAGCAAAAACGATCTATTGTAGACAATCATCCAAGAATGTTTGATTTCATTAAAAAGAGCAATCTAATGAAAGGAATCAATCTGCAAAGGAAAGCACTAGCTATGATGTAATAGAGAACAAGATCCTATTCCCCAAGCAGGAATATTTAGCAACTATTTCTAATTACCATGCTCGCCAACTCACTCTGTAAACTCAATTACCAATAAATCACTCGCATATTAACTGTAGATGAATTCAAGATAGTAATGCAAAAATCAATTGGAAAAACAAAGTTTAGCAATAACACATAAGCAACATTTAGTAAACAGAACTTAACAAGGTATGGATAGAAAACACACTTGACAGACTGCAGGAATGTAATGGGTGAATCTTGTGATGAAGGTGGGCCCTATCCTTCTCACAAGATTCCCCAGGAAGCACGAACTAGAAAGGAATGTTCAAAATAGTATTTTATTCATCTATCAATAGGTCATATTACAAAAAAAAGATTCTAGTTCTTTTCCTTTAGCTAGACCTTCCCACAGTCTGTCTGCCCCCCTTTAATGTAGATGTCTCCTCTTTTTAAAGAGGAGACATCTATTACAATTGATTACATTGTAAGTCCTATCTTTAACCCAATATGCCAAAATAAGGTAATCAGTTTTCCCATTAACAAAATGTCATTACAATGGTTATGGTAATGCTGACTTTGGAATGTGGTCGTTACAGCCAGTGTAGCAGCTCCTTCAATGATCTTCTTTTGTTGCTCTCAAATCTAGAATGCAAATCATGGTTGTTTCAGCAACATGATTTTTGCATTGTTCTAACTGTTTCAGCAACATAAACTTTAATGATAACCCTGCAGTCTCCAGGCTATTTCAGCAATGTAGACTACAATGATAAACTGCTTCAACAACTATCTGATTCAATGATTAACTATGAAGGTAATGTAATTATATGTAAAAGACATTAAACATATAGTAATGAGAAGAAATATTGTATACCTTTGGAAAAATGGATTAAAGCAATAGCATGGACTTTAAATATGGATTGGAAAAGGATGACATAATAACAAAATATATGGTCAAAAAGGGACAATTTAGGGTCCTAACATCCCCCCCAACTAAAAGGGTTGCATGTCCTCATGCAACTTTACTCTGAATCTAAGTCAGAGTACTTGGCCTTGCAGTGCAAATTACTTAGGCAGTAAGTATAGAAAGTATTGTCAGCGAGATCTCTGAAGCCATAAATATTCAGTAATCTCTACCATGTTGCTGCTTCCTCCTTTTTGGACAACCTATAATGAGCCCTATACTCTTGTGCTGGAATCCATAGAAGAGGGAAATGAAAATGATATCCTACCCATTTTTTGGCACACTACTGAACACATTTCAAATATTCAGGTACCCGTGAAATGGCTACTTCAACATTAAGAGGACTAAAGGGATGATACTCCTACCTCTCCTTAGAAGATTGTAGCCAAAATAAGTTGTTTTCTTGTAAGGCAAGAGCTCCCATCGCTTTAACATAATGTTGGTAGTCTTTTAACACTACTGCTTGTAATTGTCTGATGTGTTCACTCATTATTGGTACCCTAAAAAACTGATGATATTCAGCAACGAAAATGGCAGCATTCTATGGCTCGGATCGAATCCACAGAAGACGATTATCTTCATTATGCCTTGCTGAAAGAAAGGCATTCTTCCACTTGAGCTTATTAGCAAGGAAAGAGACAAAGGCCTTGATTTGAATATCACCAACCAAAGGGTTCAGATTGAGCTTCCTATCCTCAGCGATGGCTTCATTATGGAGATACAATTCAGAGAGTAAATTTTGTTCATTGGTAGATGCTATTGTGAAAGTTTTCACAAATTGTTCAGGTACAAATACCTCATGAGGTCTCCCATCTCTAATCACCTTTATTTGAAAGAACGCTAAGCATTTTGCAAGAAAAAGAGAGTAATTGGAGGATGGTTTCCTGGTGGCTAGTAATCTTTGAACCAAATCAAACATGAGAAGCAATCTAGTTTTTCGTTGTTTATTCTCCTTCTTCTGGGCACGAGAGTGTTGGAGAACCTCTTCCAAAACTTTCCAGTTTGAATATATATGATTTTGCAACGATGATTTATGCTTCTGCAAGATCTTATCTTGTGACATAGCATATTCTTTCTTACATTTATCCATTTGTGCTTGAGTGCTGTTGGTCTAAGTAAAGACAGTGTTTGTAGGCTAGGGTTCAGTCTCAATACACACAGTTTTTGTAGACTGAGACACAAAACTTTCAGTTTTAACAGTCACAATAGACCGATGTATTTGTGGTTTAACCTCTTTTTCAAAAAAAATTGAGGGACCTGCTGGTTCTTATGTGACAACGGGGCGTTCCTCTTTAATTGCAGTAGAAGTAGATGCAAGGGTGGCTCTAGGCAGTGGAATTTCAACTATTTTATAACTGGCTTGATGATAAATGTTACCACATTTGCTGCACATATATTCGTTATACCGGTCTTTTTCTGCACTCTTCTCAGTTGCAGATGCTGCATGAACTAAAGTGTACAAATTAAGCTCTCTGTCATAGGCTTCCCTTGACATTATTAATTCCTGCTTATAAGCTTCGAGTTTGGATTTTAGAAACTCATTTTCCTATAGAAGGGAAGCCAAGGTGACTAGGCTTTGTGTAGCAGTCACAATCTCAGTAGCTGATTCTAGTGAATGAATGGCTTGTTGTTCCATAGCAGCTACATCATTTGCAGCATCGACAAGTGGTTCTTGTGTGGCAGTTGCTGAATCAGTAGTTGGTTCTGTAGCAGCTACATTATTTGCCGCATCCTAAGCATCTAGATTTTGCATATCAGTAGGTGGTTCTTGTGTGGTAGCTGCTGACTCAGTAGTTGGTTCTTGTGTAACAGCTATGGGTTGTGAAACATCCTGGTTGTCTATGTTTTGTTCATCATCAGGTGGTTCTTGTGTGGTAACTGCTGAATCAGTAGTTGGTTCTTGTGAGGTAGCTGCATATTGGTCGTATGTTTTCTGTTCATCAGCAGGTGGTTCTTGTGTGGCAGCTATTGAATTAGTAGTTGGTTCTTGTGGTGCAGCTACATGTTGTACAACATCTTGGGTATCTAAATTTGGTGGATCAGCGACTGGTTCTTGTGTGGTAGTTGTTGAATCACTAGCTGTTTCTTGCGTGGTAGCTACATTTTCTGAAAGAAATGATGTCACAAAATCCTGGGCGTCTTGCATTTCAATGCCCAAAGGTGAGACAGGTAAAGATTCAGAGACTTGGGATTGTGGTGTGGTATGGGGTTTTATACCAATAGGTGACGAATTTAGGATGGTAGCAACGTTTTCTGCTTCAGTTGATGCCCTCATACATCTTCGGGGTAAAAAGGCAGGGAGAGTAGCGATTTTTCTTTTATGAGTGGGTTTTTTTAGAGGGGGAGGGTCATCAGGGATGGTAGCTTCTTTGGTTGAGGCCCTCGTTCATCTTTTTGGTAGGGAAGTAGCCTTATCTTGCCTTTTTCTTTTTAGCATAGCAATGGGAAGGTTATCTTCAAAATCATCACTAGGAATGTGGATAGTGGGACTAGATGATTCTGCTAAATTATGGGATGGGATTGATGTTGTGGAAGGGTCAATTGGGTTCTGCTGGTGGGATTTCTGGAGGATCAGGAATGCTCCGTGGTTGCTGTTTGGAAGGATTTTCAGCTTGCTGAGTGATTCCAGGAGTTCGTTGAGGAATTTCAGGTGTTGGTTAAGGAACTTCAAGAGCTAGTTGAGGAACTTCGGGAATTTCAATGGCTTCTTGGGGAATTTCAGCTACTGCTTGAGGAATTTCAACAGCTTCTTGAGGAATTTCATCTGCTACTTGAGGAATTTAGGCAGCTTCTTGAGGTTCTAGGGGTGGGTTGTTAAGAGTGGGGGGATTCTATCGAGCCAAACCATTCTGAATTGATAGCTGGACAAGACGATGATGGGTGAGGGAAAGGAGTGGGTATTTTTCATGCCTACAGTAATGTGGCATATTCTTTAGACACCCAAGTAGATAATACGACATATTCAACAGTTGACCATGTGACCAATGATTTAACAAGACAAAATCATGCTGATAGACTACCTGGTAGCGACCTTCGCAGGTGAGATAGTGCTTGACGAATTCAACAACCGTCGGCCATTAAGGAAGTAATGAATGAAGTTGGACACCCTGGCCTTTGGGTTCAACTTGCGCTCTTGGTAGAAGAAATTATTTTTGTGCATTCAAAATGATGTTTTTACAAGTAAACCATCAAGTGCCAGTGACCGGTAGACCTCAAACTTGTGCTATATCATACTTTGACACCGGAATTCGAACTCCTTGGACAATAGAGTAGCCATCTCGTAAATTACGTGAAAATTCAAGGACTTGTTGTGGATCAAATCCCTAAAGTCTCTGAAAATAGTCTACCTAGCCTGACCCATGAAAAATCTGATACACTTATGGGTGTAATTCTAGTAGAGCTATCGAGTCGAGATCATGTCGAATAGCAGGTCCTCCCATGGTTACCAGCTTTAGTAAAATGCACAGTCACAAACCAAGTTACCGCACCCCAGACAGAGTAAATTTTGCAAATGAGATCATGGAATAACAAAAACAAATATGGGGTGATAAGACGTAATCGTGGGTAAAAAAATGATGGTGATTGGCTTGCTATGAAATGATGGTGTGTAATTTTGGTATTCCCCCCAACTATGGCTGAAATAATGACTTTAAATGTATGGGTATCATGGTAATAATGTCATAATCTTCTCATTTAACTATAGTTTAATAATATTTACACATAAGAATCACATACCTCATGTTTACCTTTGATTGATATTTGGAAAATATAGTATACTTTGCTAATAGATCGTCAATGGTTATGGAAGAGGGTTTTGAAATATGAGGGTAATTATATGAAAGGCCTGTATAATCATAGGAGAAGGCAGTGAAAGAATAGAATAATGAAAGAGGTGATTCTGACAATGGGAAGTAATGTAAGATAATTCCTTGAGAAGAAATGGTGTTTCAGCAACGGGGAAAATGGGTAAAGGTTGGTGTTTCAACAACGAGGAAAATGGGGAAAGGTTTGTGTTTCAACAACGAGAAAATGGATGGAAGATGGTGTTTTAGCAACGGGGAAAGTAAGGAAAAATGTTGCTGTAAATGGGAGAAATAGGGAAAATGTTGTTGAAAAATACTTATTTCATTAATGATAAAAATGGGAAAGATGTTGCTGAAAAATAATGGGGGACATAGGTAGGGGAAAAAGGGAAAAATGATAGAAATGGGAGAATGAATTGTGAATTGGAATGAGATGACGATGCTTCACAAAATGAAGCTTAAATTTACTTGCAGTAAGATTGTTCTTTTCAACCAGTCTCTCCTACATCTGAGATCTACAAAATAATCAATTGTAACATGGCAACCCTTGACAGGGACTACTAGTTAAGAAATCTAATCTAATACTAAAAAGTACAATGCATAAATTAAATGCAATGAGGGGCAGCAAGCTCCCCTAAAAAGATATAATGTGAATCTGCCATCCAGGTGGCCTTAAAATCTTCTTTAGAAATGGGCTGCTAGTACAGACGAAGCCGATACCCATTTTCTAATAATGGTGTTCTAGAATCATCAATTGTTACGAGCCTTACTGTTCCATTGGGAAAAACAATATCTATTTTGTAAGGTCCTAGCCATCTTGTTCGTAATTTCCCTTGAAATGTTTCAAATCGAGAATTGTACAATAAAGCCCAATTACCTTTTTGGAATTGATTATGCTTAATAGTTTTATCATGCCACCTATTTCTTTGTTGTTGAATCATATTTGTTTGATGGATGGCATCTAACCTCTTTTCATCCAATTCCTGAAGCTACTGCAACCTGGCTGTCTGTGCATCAGTCAAATCAAGGTTAATAGCTAAAGCAATTCTTAAGGTTTTAATTTCAAATTCCACAGGAAAAACAACACTTTTACCATAAACCAATTCATACGGAGAAAATCCTGCAGTGTTCCTGCATGTAGTTCTGTAAGCCCATAATGCTTCAGGCAGCCTTTGAGACCAATTCTTCCTATTTTCCTTCACTGTTTTTGTTAAAATGGCTTCTATGACTTTTTTTGTACTTTCCATCTATTCATTGGCTTGGGGGTGGTAAGGTGTAGTCATTTTATGATGAATATGATATTTTTGAAGCATGGCTTTAAAACCATGATAGTTGAAAGGAGGTCCTCCATCTATAACTAGTTCTCTAGGCACTCCAAATCTAACAAAGATTTCTTCAAATAGAAAGGTTAAAACAAGTTCTTCATTAGCTCCAATGAGTGCCTTAGATTCCACCCATTTAGCCATATAATCTATACAAGCCAATATGAAAACTCTTTGACTAGATGGAGGAATGATGGGTCCTATAAAGTCTAGAGCCCATCTCTCAAAGGGTTCAAGTATTACCTGGGGATTCAATGGCATTTCATCTCTATGATTAGGTTGATCCATTCTTTGACAGCTATCGCAGGCTCGAACATATTTCTTCGGATCCTTGAAGAGTGAGGGCCAATAATAACCCATTCTAAGAATTTTATGTGTTGTTCTCTTATCAGCAAAATGCCCTCCGCAAGGGCCATCATGACAAGCCTTCAGTATATCATAAACCTCATCTTCTCTAATGCATCTTTGAATTTCATGATCAAGTCCTATATGGCAAAGACACCCACTTATCCAGCTATACCGAGCACTTTGTTGAATGATCTTTCTTTTCTCCAAATGTGATAGGTGTAATGGTAACTTTCCTGCAACTAGATAATTGGCAATGTCTGCATACCAAGGTGAGTGAGAAGATACTGCAAATAAATACTCATCAGGAAAGGAACCATCCACTGGAGTATTATCATCAGCTTTTAAATGAGAAAGGAAATTCGCAACTACATTTTCTTTACCTGGTTGATCTACAATTGTAATAACAATAACCACCTCGTAACTCAAGCATTTGCGACAGATTTGTTAATTAAATACTTAATAACCAAGTGGTCAGTATGAACAAAAGTAGGGTAACCAGTAATGTAGTGTCGAAATTTATTAATAGCATAAATTACTACTAAAAATTCCTTTTCAGTAACTGTGTAATTAAGCTCAATAGGGGTCATATTCTTACTAATGAAATAGATAGCATAAGGAAGATGGTTTTCCTCTTATCCCAAGACAGCTCCAATTGCAGTATCCGAAGCATCAGAGGATATATGAAAGGGAAGTGTCCCATCAGGTCCCCTTAGAATAGGAGCTGTAGACAACTGATGCTTGAGTTCATCAAATGCTTTCTGGCAAAGATCAGTCAACTTAAATTCAACATTTTTCATAAGTAACACAAACAAAGGATAAGCTATTTTAGAAAAAATTTTGATAAATTTTTTGTAGTATCCAACATGTCCTAAAAAACTTCTAACATCAGTTTGTGTTCTAGGGATAGGAAGGGTTTGAATTACCTGTACTTTGGATGGATCTACCCGAATCCCTTGAAATGAAATGATGTGTCCAAGTACAATTCCTTCGTTCATCATCATATCACATTTTTCAGTACTTAGGGAAAGGTGAGCTTGTACACAACGTTTAAGTACTTTCTCAAGGTTTTGTAATGCATCGTCAAAAGTCACACCATAAGGGGTAAATTCATCCATAAATATCTCCATAGAGTCATTAAGCATATCAGAAAAGATTCCTATCACTGGACTTTGAAATGTTGTTGGAGCATTACATAGTCTGAATGGGAGAACTCTATAAGAAAAAGTTCCCCAGGGACTAGTAAAGGGGGTCTTGTCTTGGTCTTGGGGTGCAATTTTGATTTAGTTATATCCACTAAAACCATCTAAAAAGGAAAAGATTCTCTTCCCTAACAAACTATCTAAAACCTGATCAATGAATGGCAAGGGGAAATGATGTTTTGAGTGGCTTTGTTTAAGGCTCTATAATCTACACACACTCTCCATTTCCCGTTTTTCTTAGGTACTATCACCAATGGAGAAACCCATTCACTGTTAGATATGGGGTATATAAACTCTGCATTAAGCAATTTTTGAAGTTCTTCTTTAACAATTTCCCTCAAATTGGGATTCATTCGCCGCTGGGATTGATAGACTGGTTGGCACCCTTCCTTGATATAGATATGATGAGTACATAATTTAGGAGAGATCTCCTTCATATCTGTGTAGTCCCATGCAAATGCTTCCTTATTTCCACAAAGTAACTTCATTAGATGTTGTGCAACATCTGTTAAGTTGGAGTTTATGTTCAATGTTTTGCCAGGTTCGATTTCTATTGTTATGCTTTTAGAGGAGATAGTAGTTGATGTTTGAGGTAGATTTTGAGATTTGAGCTTTTCCTGGGTTTCAGATTCCAAAATTGCAGTCAAATGGTGACCGAGGAGGGTTCAGAAATAAAATTAGTAATTACTTCATCCTATGTGGTATCTTTAAAAGTAAATCTTGTCTGATAGTAAAAATGGGTTGAGTAGCATTATCATCGTTATCCAACTATACAAAATCATCATTATTAATCATAGGTGTGGCATGAGGATAAAGAGTAAGCTTCTTGGTTTCACATCCATTAGAAATTGTCATTGAACCTGATTTACAGCTGATAAAGGCATCAGCTGTAGCCAGTCAGGGTCTTCCCAAAATTAGAGGATGTCCCCCCAACTTTGTTTTAGTCTGTAGTACGACAAAGTTAGCTGGGTAATTCCAGGATTCAACTGAAATGATTAGGTCTTCAATAACTCCTTTTGGTTTGATTGTGGAATGGTCAGCTAACTCCAGGATGGTTGGTGTCTCTCTGATCACATTCTTCAGTTGTAACAATTGTGAAGTTTCAAGGGTCATAATATTTATAGCAGCACCTAGATCTACCAGAACTCATGAAATAATAGTTTTTCTAATTTGTATTGTAACCGTAGGATGGCCAGGATCACCATATTTAACAAGAGGAGTTTTTCCGGACATTAAAGCAGATATATCACCCATAACATGAATTGTAAGGGGATCCTTAGTTTTCCTACCAGGTTTCTTAATACAAATGTCTCTCATAGTTCTGGCATAAATTGGTACATCTTTGAGCGCTTGTAAGAGCGGAATCTTGACATAAAGATTCTGTAATTCCCCTAGAAGATTAAAGACAGGCGGCTCAGGTGTCTTAGTCATAGCTAAACACTCAGGGAATAGTGGCTCTACTATTTCAGCACCCTTATTAGGTAAACTATTCCTCTCTGTCTCTTCTTTGTTAGAGTCAAAAGAGGTAATATCATCAATAATAGGCTCAACTATTCTCCCAGATCGTAAATTAATATCATTACACTGTGCAGGGAAAATAGGAGGTATAGACTGGTTCTAAATATTAAAGACTTGCACATCTTTATTATTAGGGTTAGGGTTTGGTTGTACAGGAAGCTGGGGTCTTATTGTCTGATTATTTGGTGGAGCACCTGATGGTAGAGGGAGTGGTTGCTGAAACTGAGGAAATTGGTTTGGGAATGGGATTTGTTGAGCTCTCTAGTTTGGGTTCCATTGATTAAAAAAATATTGTTGTGGAGGCCAAGGAGTCCACATTGTAGGGTCTACAAAGGGAGGGTTTGTTTGTTGCATGGGTGGGTAATTCATTTGATTAAAGGGTGGGTATTGCATTTGGTTGAAGGGCGGGTAGTTTGCTTGATTAAAAGAAGGATAATTATTCCAACGATTAGAAGATGTAAATGGCATGTTAGAATTCATACCTTGGCCTCGTGGTTGCCATTGCCTTCTCTGTGTCAGCAAATAGACTGTTTCAACTTCCTCTTCGGTCGGTTGCAATGCTACTTTTATTCCTGGTAAAGAAGGACATTGTTGAGTTTCATGATCCTTCTCACAAATGGTTCAAATTGGTTCTTTGTCCAATGGGCATTCCCTTAGTGGATGTTTATCTCTGCATTTAGGATAGAAGATAGCCAAAGCAGCTTCTGCCTCTGCTTGTTTCTTCTTAACCTGCAAGGTGTCATTCTGTGAAGCAAAAGAACTTAACATTTCAGTTTTGAATTCCTCAAGTAAATTACCTATTTCAGCACTTGTTGCTCCTCCACTGGCTGATTTTTGGACTCTTGAATATGTATTATCCCTACTATTTGATCTATTTCTTGCAGCTCCTCTTGAACATCTCTTGCAGAGGTTAACAATTTCATCATATGATTCCTTAGATATGTCCCCTTTACTGTGCATATTTAGCATTTCTAAACAATCATCCCTCACCCCTTTCAATAATATTGTTTTAAGAATGTCTTTACTTACATTGGGATGATTGGATCTCTATAGATTGTATTGTAATCTTTCCACAAAGTGCTCCATATTTTTTTCCTCCTTCTAGACCATCTTAAATAATTCCTCCCTTTTTTCTCTCGTCCGGCAGTAGTCTTGATTTTTGGTCAAAAAATTCTTCTTCATTTTTTCCCATGTTGTGATTACATGACCTCCCAGACTCATAAACCATCTTAGTGCATTTCCTTTTTGTGTTGCCGGAAATAGTTTCAGTTTTTGAGCATTAGTAACATAATCATAGCTTCTACACAATATATCAAAATCAACAAGAAACTCCTTAGGATCTTCGGAAGATAAACCATGGAAGTTAGGTAAGGCCGAGAGTGGGATATTCTTCATGGGAGTTTCCCCTATAGGAAGATCCCCAATAGGAAATCCCAAGGTGGGGAGAGAATTCTCACCTCTTCCCTCTCCTCCTACTTGTCCTCCACCAAAGAGTCCTTCATTGTTTCCTTCCATTGGTTGTTCTCCTGTTACACTTGCCCGGTCTTCAATGTTTTCCGTTGGCCCCTCAATGTCTTGAACTGGTTCCTTAATGTCTTCTACTAGTCCCTCAATATCTTTTGTTGGTTCCTTAATGTCTTCTATTGGTTCCTCAATATTTTCTATTGTCTCTTCAACCTTTTCAGGGCCCACAACTTCCTTTGTTTCATAGTTTGTTTGGAGAGAATGCTGAGTCTTTGGCTTTCGAGAGCTTATCCTCTGAGAAGTTTTAGCTTTTGATATAATCCCATCAATAAAGGTTTTTCTTCCTCCTCTTCCTTTGCCCTTGCCACTTGTAGGATTAGTTTTCTTCCGTCCTCTCATGCATTCTGCACATTTAAAAGAAAAACATTAATTATTTTTAAATCTATGATTGCCTTCCCCTTCAATGGCGCCAAAATGTTGGTCACTTTAATTGTTTATTAATTCAAACAACTAAGTGCTACATAAATTGTCAACCCAGGGAAGTCTGTTTATTTCAAAGGAAACTACACACTGTATGTGCTCAATCTCAAAAGCAGTAAAAGTTGTAGTAATAAATATACTAGTCACATCTTGCCCTAAGAAAACTGAAGCTCTACTCTGAGTTACAGAAAAAATGATCTATTGCAAAAAATCATCAAAGAATGCTTGATTTCATTAAAAAGAGAAATCTAATGAAAGCAATCAATCTGCAAAGGAAAACACTAGCTATGTTGTAAGAGAGAACAAGACCATATTCCCCAAGTAGGAACCTTCAGCACCTGTTTCTGATTACCATGCTCATCAACTGTCTCTGTAAACTCAATTACTAATAAAGCACTCACAGATTAACTGTAGATGAATTCAAGGCAGTAATGCAGTAATCAATTGGAAAAACAGAGTTTAGCAATGACGCATAAGCAACATTCAGTAAACATAACTCAACAAGGTATGGATAGAAAACGCACTCGACACACTGCAGGAATGTAATGGGTGAATCTTGTGATGAAGGTGGGCCCTGTCCTTCTCACAAGATTCCCCAAGAAACAAGAACTAGAAGGGAATGTTCAGAACAATATTTTATTCATCTATCAATAGATCATATTACAAAAAAAAAAAGATTCCAGTTCTTTTCCTTCAGCGAGACCTTCCCACAGTCTGTCCATCACCCTCTAATGTAGATGTCTCCTCTTTTTAAACAGGAGACATCTATTACAATTGATTACATTGTAAGTCCTATCTTTAACCCAATATGCCAAAAATAAGGTAATTGGTTTTCCCATTAACAAAATGTTGTTACAATGGTTATGGTAATGCTAACTTTGGAATGTGTTCATTACAGCCAATGTAGCAGCTCCTTCGATGATCTTCTTCTGTTGCTGTCGAATCTAGAATTCAAGTCACGGTTGTTTTAGCAACGGGATTTGCACGTTGTTCTAACTGTTTCAGCAACATAAATTGTAGTGATAACCCTGCAGTCTCCAGACTGTTTCAACAACATAGACTGCAATGACAAACTGTTTCAGCAACTATTCGATTCAACAATTAACTATGAAGGTAATGTAATTATATGTAAAATAAATTAAACGTATAGTAATGAGAAGAAATATTATAGACCTTTGAAAAAGGGATTAAAGCAATAACATGGACTTTAAATATGGATTGGAAAAGGATGACATAATAACAAAATATATGGTCAAAAAGGCACAATGTAGGGTCCTAACAAATCACTTGCCACATGTCGTATAATTGTTTGAGTCAACATGTACTCAAATTATTTCTGTTCTTGGGAAAAGTGTATCAAGATGGAATATTTTGATTCTCTATTAAGTCCCTATAATACTAGTGATTCCCCCATTAATATTTTCATTGTAGACCTTATTCCTATTGTTGTGCCCCTATAATCCGAATATTGTTATTATTGTTCCCCATAGAAGCTCACTATTTTTATTGTTGTGTCGTTACATTATTATTGTTATGTTGGCTTTAATTATATTTTGACCCCTTAGACTCATATATATAGAAAGGAGGTTTTTTAATTTGTATCATCTAAGAATTTTTCATTTGTGTAATGTAAAGGAGGTTTCCCCCCTCGAAGAGGCTGAATTTTAAAGTGTTGATCTTTCTTTTCTATCTTTTTGTGAGCTGGTTTCATAACATTTGGTATCAAAGCTTTGGATTCTAGGGTTTCGTTGCTCCAAACAAGTCATGATAGAAGTTTCACTATAAATTTGTTTCTGTGATGTTTCAAAAGCTAAAAACCAAACCCATTTGAGCCGAAATTGTTTTGAACCTCGGGTCCAAATTTTAGATCTTGTCTCGCTATATTTTTGAAGATATGACCTGAGGCAATTAGGGTTTTTGCAAACTCCAGAATTACATTCCAAATAGGTGACATTGGGAAAATCGTCATAACTTTCTCTTTGAGCATCAGATTGAAATTTCGTAGGAAGTTACAACAAGAGGATGGAATTTAGTTTTCTGTGTATCGTTTTCAGATATGAAGGTTGAAACAATAACACATCGCATGTCATACAAGTTCACTCTACCAAAAAATTATATAATCGGGCCATCTTGGGAGATTAGGTATAACGCTTTCTTGAAGAATTGAATTTTGATCAAACTGGTGGAATTGGAAAGAGGATTTAGAGGGATATCGTAGAAATAAATTTCAAACCTTAGAGATCTACAATTACAGTGATATAATAGATTCAATATCGAGCTTCTACAAAGAAAACAAAGGTGTGTAGTCTTTTCAAGATTTTGTATAAGTTTGGGTTGAAAAATTAGGTTCAAGTTCAAAGGGCATAGTGAAGCTTAATTATCATTAATTGATGCCCCAAAGAAATAAAATGGAAACACCTAGTAAGCAACCTAAAAGATATAGTATGACTCATGAAGAAGAGGAAGAAATGCAACATGATATATCAAAATTACGAGACCAAGTGCAACAAATTTCACTCTCACAAAAGGTAACCAAAGCTAAGATGAATGGCATGGAAGCTAATATGAATAGCGTGCAAGCTAAAATGGATGGCATGGAAGTTAAGATGAATGGCATGGATGTAAGATGGAAGATTTGAAGATAGATTTGAATAAGTCGCTACAAGAAATTCTTACTAATGGTGAAAGGGTAGTAAAGGAAACTCATGATGAGAACAAAAGAAATGTTAATCATGATTTCATAAACTCTAATGTTGGATTGAAGACCCACCATGTTCCAAAGATTGATATGAGGAAGTTTTATGGCAAGGATGTCGTAACATGGATACTACAAATGGAGCAATATTTCGATCTCCATAATGTGTAAAACACACAAAAGGTACACATTGCAACTTTATATTTGGAAACAAATCAGTTTGAATGGTATCAATGGATTTTCTCTTGTAAACAAATTATCACTTGGGCTATTTTTACGTAAGAAATGATAGCACATTATGAGGATACAAAAACCAACACTTATTTCAGCGAATTGATAAACCTCAAACAAAAGGGTTCAATGATGGAGCACATTGAGGACTTCAAAACATTGAATATAAGGGTAAAATATATTCGAGAGGAGCATAGCATTGATGTGTTCATAGGGACTTTAAAGGATAACATCCAACATGAGGTTCGACTTTGGGAACCTGACTCATTGGAGAAGGCATTCAGGTTGGCAAGAAAAATGGAAAGCAAAACTATGGCAACAAGGAAGCCTACCACTCACAACTATAAGGATAGAAGTGTTGTTTCCCCTAGCCTTCCACAACCTACAAGGTTGACACCCCAAAAATTGGAAGAAAAAAGAGAAAAAGGGCTTTGTTACAGTTGTGATATCAAATACACTAAAGGTCATAAGTGTGCTGAGAAGAAATTATTTTACATAGATTATGAAGAGGAGGAAGAAAAGGAACAAAGAACGTCAAAAGAAGAGGATATACACCAGGAACAAACCCTAGACAAAGAAGAAATGAATATGACCATATCTTGTAATGCATTGGCTGGAATTACCACTTCTCAAACTATTTATATAGAAGGACATGGCAAGACGAAAAAGGTAATAGTGTTGATCGTTTCGCGCAATACCCATAATTTTATTCATTGTAAGGTAGCCAAGGAATTGAATTTCTTTCCTACATCCAGCACCAGAGTGTCAAGTGATGGTTGCAAGTGGAGGAACCATAAATTTCTCTGGAAAGTGCCATAATATCAAGCTATCCATGGGAGAATATATATTGAATAGCCCAATTCTTTCCATTCCAATGGGTGGTGATGATGTTGTACTAGGAGTCCAATGGCTAAAATCCTTGGGTACAATAGCTTTTAATTTTCAAGAACTTTTCATGAAATTTTCTTCGGAACAAAAATAAGTTGAATTAAGAGGTATCGCAGGGAAACTAGGAAAGATAATTAGCTCTAATGGAATGACAAAGCTTCTAAAGAAAGAACAATGAGGCATAGTTGCACAATTATGTTCGCTAGAGGTTCCCACATAAAATAGTCTATTTCTCTAGATCCCCAAAAAGTCTTGGACAATCATTCCAAGGTATTTGAGACTTCTAAAAGTCTCCCACCTATTCGTGGTCATGATCATGCTATTCATTTGATTAAAGGAAGTGTTCCTCCAAACATCAGGCCTTACAGATATCCCTATGCCCAAAAGAGTGAAATTGAATGTATGGTTGCAAAAATGCTAGAGGTTGGTATAATTCAACCTAGTCAAAGTTCTTTCTCTGCTCCAGTAGTATTGGTTCACAAGAAGGATGGATCATGGTGCAGGTGTCCAGATTATAGGGAGCTCAACAAGCTCACTATTAAAGATGAATTTCCCATTCATGTCATTGATGAACTATTGAATGAACTGCATGGATCAATTTACTTCACCAACTTGGATCTACGTTCAGGATATCATCAAATCAGAATGAAGACTAAAGACATTCTGAAAACAACATTTAGAATTCATGAGGGTCATTATGAATTTTTGGTCATGCCTTTTGGCCTTACCAATTCACCTTCTACATTTCAAGGTTTTATGAATTCCATTTTCAAACCTTTCCTTAGAAAGTTTGTGTTAGTATTTTTTGATGATATACTAATCTATAACAAGTCTTGGAATGATCATGTTCAACATGTTGACAAGGTGCTCAAACTATTGGAGGAGAAACAATTATATGAAAAAAGCTCCAAATGTTTCTTTGGAGTATAAGTGGTGGAATATCTGGGTCATATTGTATCTCATGAAGGTGTTAAGGTAGACCCTAGCAAAATTAAAGCCATTAAGGAATGGAAAATCCCCACATCCATATAGAATCTGTGAGGATTTCTCAAGTTGATGGGGTATTCTAGCAAGTTTGTTAAGAATTATGCGAGAATAGTAGCACCTCTAACAACATTATTGAAGAAAGATGCATTTTTATGGACTCCACAAGAAACGAAGGCCTTTGAACATCTTAAAGAGGCAATGTGCTAAGCACCGATCTTAGCTACATCGGACTTCACAAAAACCTTTAATGTGGAATGTGATTCCTCAGGAAATGTAATTGGTGTTGTTTTAATGTAAGAAGAAAGACCCATTTCCTTCGAAAATCATCCAATTGAAGGAAAGTATTTACACAAAGCTACTTATGAGAAGGAAATGTTGGAAATACTACATGCATTTAAGAAATGGCGACCTTACCTAATGGGAAGACACTTCAAGGTAAAAGCATATCATGGTAGTCTTAAATACTTTTTTGAACAAAGAATATCTTCAGAAGAGAAGCAAAAATGGGTCACAAAGATGTTGGGTTATGACTTTGAAATCATATACAAAAAAGGGAAGCAAAATGTTGTGGCAGATGCACTATCAAGAAAGGATGAGGATGTGGAATCATTGCTTTGTGCCATTTCTATTATCCAACCAGATTGGATAAACGAAGCAAGGGATGAATGGAAGAATGACAAAGAAGTGTGGGCAGTCATTCAAAAGTTACAACAAGATCACTGTACATCTGATACATTTAGCTGGAAAAATGATTTGTTATGGTACAAAAATCGCTTATACCTATGTCAGAATTCCCAACTCAAACAAAATATTCTTCTGGAATTGCATGCATCTCCCTTGGGAGGGCACTCAGGATTTTTAAAAACTTACCACAGGGTTAAGAAGGAGTTTTTTGGGATGGACTTAAATCTGATAATCAAAAGTTTGTGGCAGAATGTTTGGTTTGCCAACAAAATAAAGTTGAAACAATTAAGGCCTCGTATCTATTACAACATTTATTCATTCCAAGTCAACGTTGGGAAGAGGTTTCAATGGATTTCATCGCAAGTTTACCCAAGTCCGAAGGAAAGAGTGTCATTATGGTAGTAGTTGACAGACTTACCAAGTATGCACACTTTTGTGCATTATCTCATTCATTTAAAGCCAATACAGTTTCTATTACTTTTATGGAAACAATTCAAAAGCTACATGGAAACCCAAAGATTATTGTAAGTGAGAGATCCCATTTTCACTGGAAATTTTTGGACGAAATTATTTTGTTGTCTTGGTACTCAGCTAGCTCATAGATCATCTTATCATCCTCAATCTGATGGGAAAATTGAGATAGTAAACAAATGTTTGAAAGGATATCTTTGTTTCTTTGTAGCTGATAAACATACACAATGGGTCAAATGGTTGCCTTTGGTTGAATGGTGGTGTAACACTCCCTTCCATACTGCAGCAAAAATGACCCCATTTATGGCACTTTATAGATATCACCCACCATCCATCACATCAAATCTAAGAGAAAATTCTAAGGTTCAAGAAGTGGAAAATTACATCGAGCATCAACAACAAGTTCTCCAACTCTTAAAGGATAACCTAACTTTGGCACAAAATAGAATGAAACAACAGGAAGATCAACATCACAGTGAAATAAGTTTTGATATAGGTGACTTGGTAATTCTATGGCTACAACCATATAAACAAATGTCCCTCAAATAAGCTAAGAAGGATAATAAATTATCACCAAATTTTTATGGTCCGTACAAGGTGTTGCAAAAGATTGGTACTATGTCATACAAATTGGATTGTCCTGCAGCTTCCCGAGTGCACCAAATTGTCCATGTTTCATGCTTAAAGAACGTTATTGGTGATAAGCTCCTAGTTCAAACAATATTGCTAGAACTTGATGAGGAAGGAAAAATCATATGGGAACCTGAAGCAGTCACAGAAACAAGAACTTGACAGCTACAAAATCGATCAATTTCGGAGTATCTTGTCAAATGGAAGAACTTACCTACTGAAGATTCCACATGGGAGGATGAGAATTTTATACAGAAGCATCCAAAACTACTCAACCATTGAGGACAACACTTTTTTGAAGGAGAGGGGCATGTTAGGTCCCTATAATACTAGTGATTCCCCCATTACTATTGTCATTGTAGCCCTTAGTGTTATTGTTGTGCCCCTATTATCCCTATATTGTTATTATTGCTCCCCATAGAAGCCCACTATTGTTATTGTTGTGCCCTTATATTATTATTTCTATGTTGGCTTTGATTATATTGTGACCCCTTAGACTCCTATATATAGAAAGGAGGTTTTGTCATTTGTATCATCCAAGAATTTTTCATTTGTGTAATGTAAAGGAGGTTTCCCCCTCAAAGAGGCTGAATTCTAAGGCGTTGATCTTTCTTTTCTATATTTTTGTGAGCTGGTTTCATAACATTCTCATGTTGTTCATCCTTCTCAATTACTCCATTTAGGTAGATTATGCTCCATATAAAAGGACACATAGAAAGGTAGGCAAGGGAATCAGATAAAGAGCAGAGAGATTGTATTGAATTGTTAATACAAATTGTTGTAACTCTATTTATATTATAATTTGAATTTTAGTTATCTTCTTAAATGGTCTGTTGAGCATTGGAATCTACCTGCCTTCTTAGCCTAGTGGAAGTTGAAGGAGGTAGGGCCCCTCTATAAGCTACTATTGATATTAGTAGATAGTTGTTATTTACATTAGTTCTTTCACTCTATTTTTATATTTTCATTATTCAAGTAATTTGTGTTGTTGCATTTCAACTTATGTTGATGCAACTCAATTGATTGATGCAATGGTAGTTTGAATAATACACATTGTTGTAATTCATTTTTTTTTTTTGTGTTGTTGCAATTCTCATAGGTTATATTATTTGTATGTTGCAATAACTTTTTGTGGTTCAATTATTTTTACTCTGATTTAACTCATGGATTTGTATTGCTACAATTTGGTACTAATTTTGTTTCCAATGTTTGATCAGATTATTTTCTATTTTCAATATTTGATTTATTTTTGGTTTCTTTCACAAGAAGGGAATAATTTGATAAGTTTAGATCTTATTGCATCTCATTATATTTTCATTTTCAACTCTGTTACAACTTATAGGATCACTTTATGATTTTAGCAAGTCACCTTCTAGTTTATGTTGGGTTGTGTTATATTCTTTCCACGACTAGCCCATGTAGTTAATCGGGGGGTTAGAAGGGGGGTGGACCAGCCCCCCTTTGTTGCGTCGATTGTGTAGCGAGGGGAGTCACAGGGGGTTTGAGGGGTGCAGGTAAACCCACCCTATGGGGTCTGGGGCAGTGCCCCATAAAATTTTGATTTTCGAACCTATGTTAGGTTGGGCAAACCCACCTATGGTTATGTGCATGATTTTTGCACATGTTTTTGGACGCGATGGTTTTCGGTCCATGGTATTGGATGCTTCAGCATGTATAAATATGCATTATAATATTGAAAGCTACAATAATGAAAAATCAAGATGGCAGTCCCAGTTTCGATATCTAGGGGAAAATCTCTGTGTATATGTGTTTTATGTGTTATGCTCTCGCATTGTTTATTTTTCAGTGTTCTTAGAATTTGTATTTAGGTAATTTCTGTACAAGGTTAAAACCTACATTTGGTATCAGAGTTGTTTTCGCTTCAAGGGGACACCTTTGTTGTTGAGGGGTTTCGCTTGGGCCTATGGTAAACCCTATTTAGTGGGATATCTACGAGGTCGATTCTAGTGGTAAAAGAAGATGGCGAGCAGTGGAAAGATAGAGATTGAGAAATTTAATTTTCAGAGTTTTGAGTTGTGGAAATTCAATATGGAGGATCCGTTGGTGGATAAAGATCAGTGGATCGTGGTAGATCTGGGTACTAAACTAACAGGAGTGACCGATGAAGAATGGAAGCAGTTGGATTGGAAGGCAAAGAGCACAATACGACTGTGTGTCTTAGATTCAATATTGCTAAATGTATCAGAGGAGGCTATGGCAAAGGTTTTGTGGGACAAGTTAGGGACTTTGTACCAATATAAGTCTCTGGTGAATAAATTGTTGCTGCGAAAAATGTTGTATAACCTGAGGATGAAAAATGGAGACTCAGTGACAGAGCATATGAACGCATTTAATATTGTGGTAAGTCAATTACCATCTATTGATATAAAAAATTTAGATTGAGATAAGTGCATTATTTTGTTGTGTTCTCTACCAGATTCATGGGATAGTATGGTTATTGCAATAGGTAGCAATGCAACTACCTTGTAGTTTGATGAAATAGTCTCATCCTTGCTGACGGAGGAGATCAAACAGAAAAATATGGAGAGCTAGAATGGTGATGCCTTGTCTATACGAGGACGGTCCTATAACAGAAACAAAAATAAGTCATCGAGTGTGAGATCTAAATCTAGAGGAAGATCTAAATCTCTAGGAAAGCCTGTAAAGGTGGTGTGCTAGAAATGCGGAAAGGAAGAGCACTACAAAAGGGATTGTAAATCTAAAGCTCCTAATAAAGGAAAGGAATCTGATGATTCTTCTTATGCAGAGGAAAAAACCACCTCAAATGAAGGTGGGGATGTGTACTTGGCTTCTTCAAGTATACATGTAGATCAAGAGGCATGGTTGATTGACTCAGGTGCATCATTTCACTTCACTCCCCATAGAGAGTGGTTCTGTGAGTATGAGAAATATAATGGTGGTGATGTCTTCTTAGGGGATGATAGGAAAGCTAGAATCGTTGGTCGTGGAAAATTAAAGTTGAAGTTGCAAGGTCGAAGAGTTAGAACAGTTCTAGGTGTTCTGCATATTCCTGCATTAGGTAGAAATCTGATTTTTGTAAGCAAGTTGGATGATGCAGGTGTAAAAATAGTGTTCGAGAAGGATACCTGAAAGATGGTTTAGGAAGCACTGGTATTGATGCAAGGAGTTTGGGTTGGAACTATGTACAAGTTGCAAGGTAACATGGTTGTTGATGGGTGCAACGGTTTTGTGGTTTCTAAAAGTGGAGTAGAAAATCTAGTGGTCTCTGGAGATAAGACCATGTTGTGGCATCAAAGGCTTGGACATATTGGAGAGAAGGTCCTTCGAATACTTCATGGTAAAGGTATGGTAGAAGGTATGAGTAATAGCCCTCTGGATTTTGATTTCTGTGAAAATTGTGTATATGGGAAGCAGAATCGGGCGAGTTCTCTTGTGGTGGTAAGAGGGTGAAACGTATATTAGAGCTTGTGCATAGTGATGTGTTTGGAGCTGTGAAGGTTCCATCGCTGGGTAAGTCTATGTACTATGTATCATTTATAGATGACTTCTCAAGGAATACATGGATATATTTCCTTAGGAAGAAATCTGAAGTCTTTGAAAAGTTTAAATAGTTCAAGGCCCTGGTGGAAAACCAGACAGAGAAGAAGATAAAGGTGTTGAGGAAAGATAATGGTGGAGAGTTTTGTAGTAAGGAATTTGAAGAATTCTGTAAGAAGTGTGGTATATCACGACAAAAGACTACTCCATATACACCTCAGTAAAATGGAGTTGTAGAAATAATGAACAAGACATTGATGGAAACGTACAGAAGAATGATCAACAGTGTCGGGTTAGGACAGGAATTCTGGGCAAAGGTGGTGGAGACGGCATGTTACCTGGTCAATAGATCACCTTCATCAGCATTGGAGGATAAAAATCCACAAGAGGTATGGACTGGTAAGAAAACCTCTCTTTTACATCTAAGGGTATTTAGATGTGATGCATATGTACATGTTCCAAAGGAGAAATGAACCAAGTTGGAGAGAAAATCTGAAAAGTGCATCTTTATTGGGTATAAGGATGGTTTAAAGGGATATAAGCTTTGCAACCCAGTAATAAGGAAGGTTGTGTACAACTGAGATGTGGTGTTCAGAGAGGTGAAAGATGTTATTAAACATGAAATCCAACCAAAGGAATCTGAGATGATAGAGTTTGATCTAAAGGAGGAAGAATGGGACTCTACAACAGAGGAGGAATTATAAGATGAAGAGCCACAAACTTCGAGTGTGAGAAGATCAATTAAAGAAAGAAGGCAACCAGAAAGGTATAGTCCATCTGCTTTCTGTTCAATTTTTTCTTTATCTATTACTGATGATAATCCAAGAACTGTGAAGGAAGTAGTAGATTCAGAGGATGGAAAACTCTAGAAAGAGGCCATGGTTGATGAAATGGCATCTTTGCACAAAAATGAGGCTTGGGATCTGGTGGAGTTTCTAGCTGGAAGGAAACCCATTGGCAGAAAATGGGTGTTCAAGAAGAAGACAAATGCAGAAGGGAAGGTGGAGAAATACAAAGCTCGGTTGGTAGCAAAAGGTTACCCAGGTGTCGGGAATTGATTTTTGGTGATATTTTTTCTCCTGTTCCAGGTAGCTTCTATGAGATTACTTTTATCTGTTGCTGCTACTTTTGATTTTGAGGTAGAGACAGAGGGATGTGAAGACAAAATTCTTCACAGGGATTTGGAAGAAGAGATCTAATGAAGCAACCTAAAGACTGATGTGGTGAAGGGTAAGAAAGAACGGTATGCAAGTTAAATAAGTCCGTTGTATAGGTTAACAATCACCAAGGATGTGGTATCAGAAAATTTGATACATTTATAAGAGGATTGCTTACCAGAAGCAAAGCAAATCACTGTGTGTATTTTAAACTAAATTGGTGATTTGTTAGTTACTGGTCCTTGTATTGGATGATTTGTTGGAAAAATAGTGAGAGGGCGGGGGGGGGGGTTAATCAGTATTAGCAAATCAATAACTTTTTCATCTCCATGCTCAAATTCATATACGCTACTTAAATTAAGAGAACTCACGTGTACATGCAACTGTGTTTAATGCAACTAGCGTATATCTAGTGTTAGTGCCTAAATCTACCTTAGGTTGAAGGAAGGCGAGTCTAGTATAACATCAAACCATGCTTAACCTAGTAGCTAGCCCTACCAGGTCGGGAGAGGGCTTTCTCCTTGTCAATCTCAATTAGGATATGGCAACTAAGGCTTGAGATGACTGAAAATGAATGTTGATTTTAGGCTAGGTATATTAGGTCAGAGGATTGTGTTTGATTTTTATGGTTGGTTGCAGGATCAAATGAAGAAGGAAGCTTTGGGTTCGGGAAATCAACTCATATTTTCAGGATGTTCTATGGGGCGAGATAGGTAGGTGTTTTGGCACTTTGAATTGAGTGTGATGGTAAGTCTAAGACCAGTAAGGAGTTGGGGAGGGCATGCAAAGTTCATGAGTCCTCCTCAAACATTAGAAAACATTAAAAACTAAATGTATCCTCAAGGCAAAGCACTGAATATCAATGAATTCCACCTATTTATCTTGATTCATTTATTTATGAAGAAGGAAATAGATGTTGGCACATATATACATAAGATAAATTAAATAACAAAGGAAGAGACAATGCCAAGAAACATTACCACAAGAATCCCACAAAATGCTACAAAACCCTGGTTCATTTCCTTGCCAAATTGTAGAAGTGATTTACAATGAAGCACAAAGCATCCACAAGAGTCCAACATTTACAAATGGCTAAGAAATTACATAATATAGGCATCAAACCACCTATGCTAGCCATCAGGGGTCGAATCCATGAGAAGAGGGGTGGTTTCAACCATATCTAAACTAAGAACAAGAATATAGGCAATGGAACAACTTGCCTCTAAAACCATGGAAATTGATTCATTCAACCTCAAACCACCTCTAACTGATGTATCTATCCCCTAGATTAATTTTTCATCAAATTTACATCATTTACCATCACAAATTTACCAAGGAGAAGAGAAAAAGTCAATTGATAGTCAAACTGGGCAAAATTATGAGTTTTAGGCAAAATTGGCAAAAATATTCCTAATGCGCAATGCCACTTCATGACTGCTTTTGGAGGCCTTTCACTTCACCAAATTAGGCCCTAGTTAGCTTGTTGGAAAGCTCTACCTGTCTAATTTTTGGAACACATTGAATTTTTTGATTTTCAGTTGATTTTCCCCTTCAAAAATAATTTCTCCCAAGACTGCTTCCTGTGGGTCCAAAAAGTGGTAGAGAGGGCATTTTTTAGGTGTTTTTTTCCCTTTAGGTGACCAAAATCTTCACCACATTTTATGAAAAATTTTGGGTTTCATTGTTTTTTCATGAGGAATCCAAAACTACAAGCCATTTTGCAAAAGAGTGAGCCAACTCAATGCGCAGTGCCAGTGGCGCTGTGCATCAGCTGAAATTTCCTTTGTTTTTATTTACAAAATTGTGACAAAAATTTCCCAAAATTTCTTCAAATTTGGTAGAGGCAACCACATTAAGTGCTTTGCTGAGCTAATGAAGCTTCAGCCAAGATCTTGAGTTTATCTTGTTCTATCTTAGCCCTCAAGGCTCTCTTTAACTTAGCTTTTAGCCTATTTACCCTTGTTTTGCAAATCTTATTCCGAGCTAAGTAATGATAAGCCATATGGCACAGAATTTTCTTTTCTTTGTTAGCTTTTTCAAGCATCTTCTCAAGGTGAATGTTCACCCTCTCCAACCATGATTCTCGATCACCCTCAATTTCTTCCTCAAGGAATGTCATCTTGATTTTTCTTCTCTTTGCCTCTTGCCTATTTGCTCTAATCATTTGCAGCTCCATAATAGCTTGCTTATCTATCAGTTGCTTGTTTTCCTACTCAAGAAAGTTGACGATCAATTTGGCCCTCTCAAGGTAAAGTGATAAGACTTGTATTTCAGCCTCCTCTTTGATAATTATGTCCTTGAGTCCTTAGCTTTGAGAACCCAAATCAGTGACATCCTCCTCAATCAAAACAAAATTCCTATCTTGCCCTTCAGTAGGGCCCTCCTCATGCATCTTTTGCTTTCCTTTATCTCTATCCTTTGACTGTTGGTCAACCTGTATAGCTGGAGGAGAAGGCAAAGCCCCTTTCAACCTTGGTGAAGATAGCATTTTCCTGTGGTACGATGAAGAAAACGAGACCCTTTCCACCCCTGGTGGAGATAGTAATCACTTGGCATCTACAAAAAGCATCCTAGTGCCTCTTTCATAAGTGATAAACACAGGAACATGAGCCTCCTTTGTTTTACTCTCGGTCTCTTTTTGTTGTCCGAAAGGTTCACCTTCCTCTTGAGGATCTGAAAATATTTGAGGCTACTTGAAGCATTCATGGGCAATGAAAGTTTCCCATGACACTCCCAACTGAGTGAGCTTATGCAAAACAAAAATTTTGATGACAGAAAAATGATAAATTCTATTGAGTTGTTGTGGATATGGTTTTCTTTTTGCAATCACTTTCATCCTCTCTATGCTTTTACATATGAAATAAGGAATGTTCATCATTCTGACCTTGGTGAAGTGCATAAGCAATCTGATGTGGTAGGTATAAAGTCTGGAGAACCTACCCTCACATGTAAAGTATTTGATGATAAGCTTCATGAGTGGAACATACCGGTTCTCCAAGAATTTGAAAGGAAACACCTTGCTAAGTTTACCATGATACTTGGCCTTGATGTAAGGTTCATAATGTTGCTTACTGATATTTTGCCTTCTGTTCCGCTTTTCCCGTACATATAGAATTCTTGTGGCCTCTGCAATGATAGTTGGTGAAAGAGTGAAATTGACCCCAGCAAGATGCACCATATTATTATCCATGTTTATCACAAACTGTCTTGCTAACTCATGGTGATATTTGACCCTCTCAACCATTTCACAAAACTCAAAACAGGACTGATATCTGAAACATGTGGTGGCTAGTGTGCAAGAAAGGAGTTCACTCATGCTAATAGGTTCCTCCCTAATGATTTTTCCACCCTTGTGAGGCTTCCTGGACTGCACATTTCTTTCCCTTGAGCTATCACTAAGTGTATCTTCTTCAAAACTTGATTCATTGCTTCTTTCCATGCTTGTCTTAATGATGTAATGTGATGATGGTATGGTGAACAATGATAATGGGTGGGGATAAAGAAGATGAGTATGAAGAGATTTTGCAAATGTGAAGTGGAGTAGGGGAATGAAGGGAAATATTTAGGAAATCAGGGTTTTGATTTATGGGGGACTTAGGGTTTAATGAAGGGAATTAGTTTCTTAGAGGAATAGGGAAAGGGAAAGTGGAATTAATGGGTAGTTTTAGGGCAATGAATTTTGGGAAAAGGGAAAAATTATGTTGGGTTTGTAATGAGGTGAAAATTTATGAAGGCAAGCTAGGGTTTTGATTTTAAGAAACCAAACTCATGAACAAAACATGAAGAAAACTAATTTCAGCTCAAGATGGATGAAAACTTACTTGTAGGACTGAAATGCAACATTTGGGAGAGTTTGGGATGAATTTGAGTGTTTTTGGAACCTCCCTGGCCAATGCGCAGCGCACTGGGCCCAATGCACAATGCATGCCTGATGCGCAGCACCTATGGATTTTTACACAGGGAAATATTTTCTAATGCGCAACGCCGGTCTGATGCGCAGCGCCAATCAAATTTGCTGCAAATTTCAAGTTTTATTCCTCCTTTGCTCAATTTCCCTTCAAATCGTGATTTTGGCTCTCCACTTGATGTTTTGCACAATGAAATAGATAGCTAGCATGAATTTACTTTATAAATGATGCACTTTAATTTTTCCTCACTGCAAACCCACTTTTATAAAGTCCTAGTCACTTTTTCTCAAAAACTCTATTTTTCATTTGATGTTTGTTTGTCTTGACCATTTGATGGACTGATGCCTTGGTGCTTTCGTTTCTTGCAGTGGCAGGAGTTGGCAAGGTGACCAAGAACAACTGCTGAGCTTATTACATATAGAAACACTTTAAATTACATGAATTTTCTTACAAAAAAGGGAAAACACTCTGTTTTCACCTCAAAACAGAGTTTTGAGGTAAAAAAAATTATTGAGCGTATCAAAAGTAAATTTATGATTTTATGAACTCATTTATCCTCCTCATGTGCCTACTGACCTTTTTATTCAATTTTGGATGACCATGATGACAAACCCTAGACCTAGTGAAACTGAACCCTAAAACTCAATGAAATGAACTGAAATGACTATAAATGACTGAAAATAGGTTTTGAACGGGCCATCATGTATATGAAATGAGGGAAACTGAAATGAAACCACTACCATCAGTTGATCCATGACCTAATGGAATGCATTTGATCGAATGAAACACCTAATATGCACGCAAAAGAGCAATTTGATCACTAATGGGAGTGTGAAGACACTGACACTAAAATCCAGTAAACTTATGATTCAGTTAATCCATTATATGTTGATTTTTAATCAGTGCATCAGAACATCATTAACCATATAAACAATAACCAAGTGCAGTAAAAATAGAACAGATCATCACACATAAGAAACACACGTGAACACCATGATATAAGGTCTAAACCCAATGCGGGACAAAAACCACCTGTTGTTGTCTTCCTTTAATATAAGAAAAACTGGTTTACAATATTGTACTGGCACAGACTCATACCAATACACAGGCATCCACCTACATAAGGTTGCAACCTTCTCTCGTTCTCCAACTACTACTGGAAGGGAGCTACAACCCCCTGGCTCTTGTACTAGCCGATATGTTTACTAGTACGTAGGCGCCTACTGAAGGCTCCAACCTTCACTCATTTTCTAGCTGCTACTGGAAGGGAGCTCCAACCCCCTGGCTCTTGTACTAGCTGATATGTTTACCAATACGTAGGCACCAGCCTACAGAAGGCTAAAATCTTCTCTCTTCCTCCAGGGACCATGTTTCATGAATTTTTATACTAGATCCATCAATAACATCACGACATAAAATCAATCACCACTGCAATACAACCATCAACCACATCTACATCATCAATATTTGAATCACCCAACGACTGAATCACTGAAACCCTATCATCAAACACAGTCACCAGAACATGGAGCAAAACCCAAAACTCTGCAACAACCATTAGAACCATCTGCAAATTCAGATATCATATTTCATTATGTATACGCTACTATGATGAACCCAACTAGCTTGTATATGTGCTTTTACCAAAGCGAACCCGCGTACAGATCTGCAAATACTAACTTATAACTTTGTAGCTATTCCAGACATCAATGATACCCAGATCATAACATTTACAAAGTAAACATGCGTCAATAATTCAGATCTGGTTTATCCATGATCAAACCACATAGTGATAAAACATTCCAAGCCTTAAGATCTTGATCCATCGTTCATCATCATGCACATGGGTGCATCCTTGGTTCAGATGAAGTAAAGCATCACAAACCCATTAGTAGCATACTGGATCTCACACTTCATAAAATATTCAATCCTTTCACATCTTGCACTTTGGCCTAATGATCTTCTTCTACTTATATAGGTTTAGGCCTCTCTCAATACCATGGTCCAAAACCACGTAGGACAAATACCTTGGACCTAATACCTGGGGTCAATACCCCAGACCAAATACCATGGACCAATACCAAAATACCATGGACCAAATACCACGAACCAAAACTTAGTTTTCCATCATGTATGCGCCTTTCCTTCTGTGAAAGTGCATGTGTACGTTATACGCTCCTTTTAGTCTGCTAACCGACATGTATACGCTGCTTTGTCAAGGTGAACTTGCATATACCTCTCTCTAATCATTAATTCTTTTCTCTTTACCCGTTGCACTATGATCTATCATTTGAGTGAGTTTCGATCAAGGACAACACCTGTATCATACTTGTATCAGAATGCCAACAATATCCCCCTTTGGATTTGATGGCAACAACCACACCAAGTCACTCTCCCCCTTTGACATCAAAGGCAAAGGGCGAACCAAGATATTCTCTCCCTTGATATACATTTTGTTGTCCATACTCCCCCTGAGTACATGCTAAAATCTCTGATTGAGCTCTCCCTTTGTACATGCCATGATGTACCAATCCATTCAAGCTCCTCCTGAGCACATGCAGAGTCTGCAAAAATATCTTTTCAAAAGAATAACATGACTCTATAACTCAACTAAGTGAGTATGACCTTCCTATCACCAAAGATTCATACATACATCAATCTCCCAACCAAGTGGGGATACACCATTTTTTACTCATCCACCCATTTAAGTGGGGATACACCAAATGTTTATACATGACTAAAAAACAAGAAATATTACATCATCCATCCCATGCATAGTGGGGTTAAAAATCATGATTTTTATAACAAATACCAGCAATCTAATAAAGACCATGATAGTCATCAACAACTATCATACACAATTATGATCTGTACCATAAGCATCTGTCATCACCATCCAAATCTATAACCTGCAATACCATTCTTTTGACCAACCAACAATAAGTAGTAAGATGTTTCATTTAGCCACATAAGCATCATCACCAAAGACTTCTAACCATAATGCCAACAATGGATTATTTGAAATATATGCTCCCCCTAAACATGTGCCATGCCATCATCAAATAGTGATTGAACCATATCAGACTTCTATACCATTGCTTTTCTTCAGAACATCTCATATGTGACTGTGTAGCATCCAACTCGTGTATGCACATGACTTCTCTTCGTGAAACATGTGTATGAGATTTAGAACATTGAAGTTTCACACTTTCAACTTCCTTTGAGTTTGTCATGTCTATATACTCTGCTATGCCACATCTTTCTTACTGTACTTCCTTCTTCTTCCATATCTTCGACTGTGATGATGTTTTCTCCTTTTGGTATGGTGCCCATACCTTGTTCTCGCATTCCTTTGCTATATGTCCAAACTTTTTATATGCATAACATCTTACATGTTTCATATTCCTTCTGTAGCATTCAATGGCTTTGTGACCAAACATATTGCAAGCAAAATAGTATCCCTTAAAGTACTTAGAATGTGATGATCTTTTGGTGTGATGGCCTTGCACAATTCTACTTCTGCATCTTGTTGTAACATGTCCAAGATTATGACATACATAACACTCAACATTATTCATCTAAGAAAATGACCGACTATCACTTCCATAGTTTGGAGTAACAGATTTTCTTTGACGGATTTCTTTCCTTGGTTGTTGATGTGGTTGACCTCTTATCTCCTTGTTGAGCATTTCAAGTTTTTCATTAGAGTTCCTTGCCTTACCCTGAGAGCTAGATTCACCTTCAACGGATTCATGAAAACCAAGACCAGTTTTGATAGCAGACGACCTTTGAATACTAAGAATATCATCTAAAATCTTAGTATTGTCTTGAAATCATAATAGTTTATCCTTTTCTTCTAATTTACCTTTCAAGATATTTACCTTAACCTAATTTTATTCTTCCTTTTCTATATATTGCTTCTTCAAGACTTCTTCAGACTTTCTTCCTTCTTCCACTTATTTCTTTAGTTTGAGAATATCATTTTCTTGTTCTTCATTCAGCTCCTACAACATTTGACGTACTATGAAGGCACATTCCAGTTGAGATTTTAAGTTAATAACTTCTTCTTTGAGGGCATTCTCCCTTTTGTTAAATAGATCTTGTTGATTTATGATTTTATCTGATGCTTCATTGGCTTGTTCATCTTCAATCTAAGGTGATTCAGAATTTGAGTACTTGCTTCCACCTAATGGCAGGTGTTGAGCTAATCTATTGACTAAATTAACACAAGTATTTAATTATCAATCCGGGTTTGTAAAACTTGGAGGCAAATCCACTGTATATGGACATCAGATATAATCAAGTTTAGAAGATAAAATTTGAAAACTAAAGAAGTGCATATTACAAATATAGCCTACATTAATAATTTCAATTCACCTTGCAATGAAGGAAAGCTGAAATGGCTCTTAACTTAAGAGGTCAATTCTTCCTCAATTATTACTTGATGAATAGAAATTAGAAACTACGAGCTCTCAATAGCTTAAGATGGACAAATCATCAATGAAGGGAGGCTCAACTTAAGAGACCTTTGGTATTTCCCATCATAATTCATTCACCATAATGCTATCAATTGAAGATTGAAAATTCATAAGAAAAATTGCTTGCATGTAATCAAGGAAAACCTAGTTTCAATCCACCAATTTAACAGAAGGAGTGTTCAACTTGAACACCTTGTTATTCCATCTTACTAAAGTGGTGAAGAAACTAAGATTCAATAAAATAAATCATCACACATCAGCCATAAACCAATCTGGAGCAAAGCACATAAACAAGTTCTAAAATAACCAACTTATGGAAAATTAAACTAGTCTAACAAAGAAGTGTACTTAGCTTGGAGTGGGGGCCCTCCACCCTTGCCTTGCACACTTGAAGAAATCTCAGCTACAGCAACTTCAGTAGATCAACCAAGCATGAAAAACAAATTGGAATGAAACAAGTTCTTCAAATTAGCTCCCAACTCAAATTGTACAAAAGTTACATATAAATTCCATTCTTTACAAAAGCCATCAAAGTCTTGGCTTTAAATAGAGGTTTAATGAAACAAACTGATCTATATTATCTCTAACACTCAT
>APFE031550346.1:0-17087 GCA_000404065.3 Pinus taeda
TGCTGCTATTCTATTACAGAAAAATGAATATTCCCATGACCAACCCATAGCCTTTTTCAGCAAGGTTATGAGAGATGTTGAGCTTAAGTATGAAATCATTGAGAAGTGAACCTATGCCCTCATTCAGGCCTTGAAATCATTCATAATGTATGTCTTACATTCACCTATTACTGCTTATGTCCCTAATAGTGTTGTGAAAATTTTCCTAACCCAACCAGACACTGATGGGAAAAGAGGTAGATGGATTGCTCAAATTCTAGAGTTTTATCTAACTATCAAGACTACCAAGCTAGTAAAAGGTCAAGGATTAGCCAAGCTTCTAGCTGAATCTAATTGCAAAGTACTTGGAATCAATTCTATTTCAGAAATACATGGGAAGAATACACAAGAACCTTCTGTCCTTGTACAAGGGAAGAATCCACAAGAACCTTCTATCCTTGCAGAAGCGAAGAATCCACAAGAACCTTCCCTTCATCCTAAAGTGGAGAATCGACTAGAATTTCTACCTTCAGAGCAGATCAGTCCTATACACATTGATGAAAAATTATTGTTGTCAAACTGGTATCAAGATACTGTAAATTTCTTGATTCATTTTGAGTGTCGAGAATCATTCTCCAAAACCCAGTGTAAAATCCTTAAGTTAAAATCATCAAGTACTGCATTATAAATGCAAATTTATACTATGAAGATCCATTGAATATTTTGTTATTATGTTTAATGGAATTAGAAACTCAAGGAATCATTGATCAGTTTCATACAGGATTTTGTGGGGGACATTACGCTTGGAGAGCAACAACATACAAGATTCTAAGGGGAGGACTTTATTGGCCCACATTGTTCTTACAATTAGGGTCAAAGGTCAGAGGTTGTGTTCCTTATCAAATGTTTGCTAGTAAACAAAAAATAGTAGATCTTCCACTCGTTCCATCAATAGTTTCAACACCTTTTTCTCAATGGGGATTAGATTTTGTTGGAGAGTTTCACCCCACTTCAAGTAATCAAAATAGATGGATCCTCACTACAACATACTAGTTTACTAAATGGGTGGAAGCAATTCCAGTCAGAAATGTTATTGATTCAGTAGTAATTAAGTTTATTGAGGGGAATATCTTATCTAGATTTCGTTTCCCAACTCAAATTGTTACTGATAATGCGATAGATTTTTCTAGTGTTAAAATGATTGACTTTTTCCAGAAATATCACATTTTGTTACATCATTCAACTCCATACTAACCTCAAGGTAATGGCCTTGGAGAGTCATCCAACAAAAGTCTGGTAAAGGTAATAAAAAATACTCTAGATAATCATAAAGAAGAGTTGGGATTCACATTTCATTTATGCAGTATGGACAAACAAAATTACTCCAAAGAGATCAACTGGAAAATCTCCATTTCAATTAGTTTATGGGAAAGATGCAATTTTCCCTACCAATTTGGCCTTCCCCGTTTTAAAATTGTTTTACAAATGAACCTGATGATTTTTCAAGAAGAATAAATCAGATTATTGAAGTTAATGAAAACAGAGATGAATTTCCGTACAAATCGAATAAATATCAGAATAAGATGAAGGCCCTATTTGACAGAAGAGCCACGAAAGGGTCTTTAAGGAAGGTGATCTAGTTCTAAGATGGGATGCCAGGAGAGAAGAGAAAGGAAAACATGGAAAATTTGAAAATATATGGTTTGGACCTTTAGCAATTGCTGAAGTGAAGGGTAACAACACTTTTGTGCTACAGAATCTTGAGGGACTATATTCAACTTATCCCGTAAATGGAAGGTTTCTCAAACATTACATTCAATACTAAGAAGTTGAAATAGTTTTCATTATAAATACTCCAGTTTTCTTTTACCTTTCAAGATGTCAGTGTGATTTTCTTTACAGCAAGGATTCCATAGCCGGATGAGAAGGCACATGGATCCACAGGTTCTATGCATTCTACAGGAGAAAGCAATCCCCATTTGGAGCCAATGTTGTAGCATTTTTGAGTTTTGATAAGATAGAATAAATTAGTCAAAAAATAAATATATAATGTTTGAAAAATGTTAAGTTAGGATATGGACATAACAATGTTGAAAAAAATGTTAGTGAAAAAAACCTTGATGATGATGTCCATATCAAAGAAAATGTTCGGTTAGATGTCTTAAAAAATCAAGACGAAAAGAAAATGTTAGGTTAGAAAGAAAAGAAAACAAATAAAATCTGAAAGTGAGCAAGTCTAAATGCCACTACTATTGTTTCTACCAAATAATGGTTGTGTGCAGCTTGTCATAAATTCCACAACCAATGACAGTCAAGCTGGCTTCATGCTTTAAATTTGATGTTATAGTTAGAGAATAAATATCTGGCCAAACTATTTAATCTTGGTAGATCAATACTTAGGTAGAGAATAATAAGTTGCTCATCAGTTTAATATAATCCCTTGGAGGTTATAAGGTTAGAATTAGATAGTTTGCTTTTGTAAAATAAAAAAAAAGGAAAAGGGTTTGCTAGGTTAAATGCACCCATTAGGTGAAGATAAAATGAAATGATAAGTAAAGGGTAAGTAGAGAAAGGTTGCAGAAGTATGATGACTGATTGGACAAAATGTACATCTATCATGTTTTATTATATGTTTCTATGTCCATGATGCAATTACACAAAGCAAATGAAGGCCTACAAGATCAATTAATAACTTCCCTCATCCTCATTCATCCCTATGTTTACTAATTTCCCCTTCCACCTTCATGCAGTTCATATTCATCCATTTTATATAAAAAACCCCTTTTCCTAAGGTCAAAATCCTTTTTGCCTAGAAAAAGTAAAAACCCCATGCTAAATCCCCTTTTACCGAAAAACCCACAAAAGGTTGTTTAGACTAAGTATTGAAATATATATTTGAAGGCAAATAACCCATTAAAAAGCATTATACTTGGTCTATTTTCCCTTTCCGATCATTTCATATAAACACTAATTTAATGTATTAAATCCCTAAAAAAGTCCTCTCCCATATATATTAAATCCACTTATTAAAATACCCGAAACTCTTCGTTTTATTATAAAAACTATATATTTAATAAAACATCGCATCGATGAATCACAAGCCTTTCAATGTGCCTGCAACCTCCACCGTTGCGATCTCCGATACGCGATGGGAACCCGGACCCCATGTGGTATTAAGTATGTTTTATTTTCATGTCCCGTTTGGCCCCTATCACATTCCTTTGCGATGGACATTTCCTTCGTTAAATTGCAATCTCTCATATGTGATAGGAGCCCGGACCTGACGCTATTTATCTGCTCGCATTCATATTTTTTCAAATCCGCCATACCGTGTTTTTCGAAGGTTTTCTTCGTTAAATTGTTTATATGATTTAAAAAAAAAACACAACAGAATTAAGGTGGTGTTTGGACCATAATTCATAGGCAAGATTTTTATGCCTGGTGTCAACCTCATTTGGGAAAATGAGCAGCTAAACCCCTTTAGGGGAAGAATGATCAAAGTGGGAGTAGTTAAATCCCTTTACCATTGGTTTCAAAGGGGAATAATGATCATCTATTAGCACCTCAAAGCCAAGAGGAGAATGATAATTCATTGGCACTTCAATGTGTACATCATTTGGCACTTCAATTGGAACTTAAAGTAAAGCATATAAACATGAAAAAGACTTCATGTGTACATCATTTTACAGTCTCTTAGGGAAATATCTATCTTATTACCAATTCTCACCACTTTCTTCCAATCTGTTGGAATGCAAATCCAGTGCGTCAACTTCACTTATAGGCTGCAAATCCAACTCTATTATAGTATTGGAATCAATAACCAATCCCTCCAAAGCTTGTCTCCCAAGTATCACTCTCCTCCATCACAGCACCACTCAACCCATCTTCTGTAAAAATAGAGGGCTCATCAATCGAACAATTTAGTGCAACATAGCTAGAAAATAACTTATGAGAAATATTTCCCATAATTGAAGTAATAGGTTCTTGCACATGATCATAACCATCATATAATCTCTGAGTAATCCTTCTTGACTTTGATCCAGGTGGATATTGGTGGCAACCCTCCTATTCCACTTGGAACCCAACATTGTCTCTTTCAATTTTTCAGTTTCCTTAATTGTTGCATAATTTACTATTTTGGTAGTTTTTTGGGGTCCTAAACTTCCGTAGCCATTTTGAGGCCTTAAACGACATTTTTTGGGAAAACCATGAAAACATGAGTTAAGGACTCATGATTACATTCAAAAGTTGTAGTCCTCTGATAGATATTTCTAACGAGGCATTGTGCACATCAAAAGGAGATCATACGCCAAAGTTACAACCCGTGAAGTTGATGTACCAATTTGCCCAAACGAGGCCCAGATATTTCTAACGAGGTATTGTGCGCATCAAAATGAGATTGTATGCCAAAGTTACAACCCGTGAAGTTGATGTACCAATTTACCCAAATAGGGCCCATAGTTTTGGTGCTTCATCTCCTAGGGTTAATTTTTTCGATGTTTAGGGTTTTTCATTGTTTTTCAATAACAAATAGGCCTTCGAGCCTCATTATAACACAATCCAGAGGCATGCAGCTAGCACATCTCTTCTAAGAGATAAGCTACAATCACCTAAGCTAGTTTATTTCCATTTTGTTTGTAAGCATATTTAAATATTTAATATTAATGGAATGAAGTGTTATTTTTGTTGTGTCTTTGTATTTATGGTTATCTCTATGGTTTGTTGCATTCTTATTTAAGTTCAAATCAGTGGTATTAGAGCGTTCTAATCTTTATCTACTTTTCTTTGCATGTCCCCAATGAGGTTGGGATATAAGGAGTTACGTCATAAACTGGTCGAACCTTTGCAAGACCAGCCTTGAAAATCTCAACGGCTTCCCATGGTAGAACATAGTAAAGATGAGGGGACAACAGATCCTATCAAAATCTTGCTCGAAGAAGCCCACGAGTGATAGAGGAATGCGATGATGGTCAACTTTGCCAGAATCCTTTAGGGACTACCCAAAGGCGACGCACCTTCTTCCAGTAGCCACTCTTGAAGTACCACACTCTTTCAAATACAAGTTAATTTTGACATCCCCATTATTGAAGGTCAGATAGATGTGTACGTCGTAGATAAATGGTTAAATCTTAGAGAAGGATATTTTTCTATTCAAGATTTTTCCAGCTGGAAAAAGATTACTTATGCGCTTCTCAAAGTTTCCCCCCATGTCAAGGACTAGTGGGAAACCTACTGTGAGAAGAAGGATGAAAGTACACCCTCACTACTTTCAGACGCACCCACTTGGAATTCATTCCAGGATGCCATCAAGAAGAAGTACTACCCTGTTGGAAGCTATGAGGACAAATACATAAATTGGACCCACCTTAGCCAGCCCTGACTATACTAAGTGACGCAGGGCTAGGCCTGCAATACCCAGAATCTTTCCCTCATTTGTGCATATAAACATACATCTCATCATCTTCCAAATTTTATACCTCACTGCCCGGAAAACTTTCCCACTACTATCATCATCCTATGGTTTAAAATCAGGACCCAATAATCATTACAAAAAGAAAACTTATCATCATTCAAACCAAATCAAACATTCAATGCTTTCACAACCAATCTTAATACTTCTCATTCACATATGGCTTGATTCAAGAATGCGCCCTTAATTTTCTGATTCGACCAAAATTCAAATGTCAAATAACACAGTATGGTCACTCTTCTCTCATTCTATGGCCAATCAATCCATATTGAGTTTTCTCAATAATACATGGTCTTCAATTCAACATATGAAATCAAATCTTTGACTTGGTAAAAATATACATGTCCCCTTTAATACTTTCCAAATTGGATTTATTAAACCAACACATTTGTGCATTTATTTCCAGCTATGGTAAATTACAATATTCTAGTATTGTTACACATCGAATGTCAACAGCAACTGCCAGACTTTAATTTACCTTCACATTTCAGAACACGCCTTAGATTCTGGATCTCAGCATTCAATTTATGAGATTGATATTATTTCAAAAGACAATTAGTTGTAATAAACCATACCTGGGCTATGCAGCTTTAAACCAATTGCATCAATTATCATATTGACTGCAATTTTTCTTTATGATTCCTTCTCCTAACTGCGCCTTGGAAAGCCTTTACAGTCCATTCATGCCTTAGAATTCTGCCAATTCTTCTATCTCGAATTATATACCTTGTGTCTTTAATAGGTTACGAACAAATCTGACTATATCACGGATTCTACAAACCGATTTAACCATAAAACTACTGTTACAAACTCATACTTCCGCAATCCAATTTTACTCACAGATCGACTAAATATGAATGTATACCTTTAAGTTCTTTTGCTGTTGCATAGTACCTTCTCTATCTCTACTAGGATTGCAGTCGCTCCATTCTATAAAACGTTAACACATTATAATTATCAACGCATACAACAGTTCGTTTATATTTTCAAAAATGATTTCACCATTCTAGAAAATAAATTGCCATAGCCGTGGAATCAATCTCCTCTTGGTTGATATTCGAACCAATCCTTTCTCTCAGATGATCGATTTTTCTCCGTCTTCTGTTCAAATGTTGACTTGGGTTCTGTGCCATCCTATTTTGTTCAACACTGTAAGTCGACCATTTCTAAGCCTACAGCATAGACTTCAATCATAATTTCAATACAGCAAACACCCAATTGCTCCAATCGGTTTTTATATGCATCGATTTCTTTCAACAATTAATCCAAATTAATTACTGCAATATCCAACATTCAACGTCATTCAACCAACAGCGCCATGCACCCGTACCATAACTTGTAACTTCAGGGAAAAGCGTTGTTCTATTTCCATTCTCGTGTTGGATACAAACTAGAGATCAATTTAAAATAGCCATTTAGAAATAAGTTCAGACAGTAACAATTGTTATATAAATATCGATCTATTTATGGCACACTTCCTTTAATCGAGTCTCCCATAGTAGATACTTCAATTCGAGCATATGCATTTAACCAGAATCCACACACAACTTTTCTTGTTATTCTTCACAAATTGGCATATCACTTTTCACAATTCACATACATAATTTACTCCAAAATCTCACTTCAGAAATTGAATATAAAGTTCCTCAATCCATCAATCAAAATATATAATACAGAGCAATATTTCATATAAACCAAATGAGGCTACTTACAAATATGAACAAATCTACATGTGGAACCTTCAAATTCCAACTCTGGCTCAAGAAATCTAAGTTCCTTTCTCAAAAAGGAAATCACAATTTGCCTCAACCTCCTCTGCAATTTTCGCCAAATCACTTTCTCTCCCTTCAGTGGAAAGAGCCATTTTCTATTCTGATCTTCCTGCTCTTGCAGCCATTCCTCTAGTACCTGCAATTGCACTTTCATTACTGCAATCTCTCTTTCCCTGACTTTTGCAGTCATCTCATCGTTGTGGCATTCCTCTAAACCTCTTCTTTGATCCTCCATGATCATCTTCTCCATGAGTTTCTTACTCACCACGAATTGTACTAGCCTCTATGACAGCAATCTCTTCTGCTGCCACTTACCTCACCAAGCTCTCCTCACTCAGTCTTTTGGTAAATACTTGGTTCACTACCTCTGGAACCTTTCGAGCACTCTCTCTGCTCTCTTCAGGCTATCTCTTCAACTCACCTTCTTCTTCAGGACACTGCAATTGTCTTCATTATTCAGCCTTTAGTTGAATGCCAGGTTCACTACCATCATCTTCTCTGCAACCATAAACTGCATTTACAAATTTCAAATCAGAAAAATCATCTTACCTCCTAAGATCTTGCTTGATATTTTCCTCCCTCCAATCCTGTTCACTTGTGTAGTTTGCATATCAAATTTAAAACTCTTATCTTCCTTTCATCATTCATCATACAGTCAAAAATACATCTCAATTCTCATTCAGAAAATAAATATTTCAACAGAGCATTCTGCCTCTAATACCAAAAATGACGCAGGGATAGGCCTCCAATACCCATAATCTTTCCCTCATTTGTGCATATAAACATACATCTCATCATCTTCCAAATTTTATACCTCAATGCCTGGCAAACTCGCCCACTACTATCTTCATCATATGATTTAAAATCAGGACCCAACAATCATTACACAAAGAAAACTTATCATCATTCAAACCAAATCAAACATTCAATGCCTTCACAAGCTATCTTAATACTTCTCATTCACATATGGCTTGATTCAAGAATGAGCCCTTACATTTTTTATTCGACCAGAATTCAAATGCCAAATAACACATTATGGTCACTCTTCTCTCATTCTATGGACAATCGATCCATATTCAGTTTTCTCAATAATACATGGTCTTCAGTTCAACATCTGAAATCAAATCTTTGACTTGGTAAAAATATACCTGTCCCCTTTAATACTTTCCAAATTGGATTTATTAAACCAACACATTTGTGGATTTATTTCCAGCTATGGTAAATTACAATATTCTAGTTTTGTTACACATCAAATGTCAACAACAATTGCCACACTTTAATTTACCTTCACATTTCAGAACGTGCCTTAGATTCTGGATCTCAGCATTTGATTTATGAGACTGATATTATTTCAAAAGACCATTAGTTGTAATAAACCATACCTGGGCTATGCAGCTTTAAGCCAATTGCATCAATTATCATATTGACTGTAATTTTTTCTTTATGATTCCTTCTCCTAACTGCACCTTGGAACGCCTTTACAGTCCATTCATGCCTTAGAATTCCGCCAATTCTTCTATCTCGAATTATATACCTTGTGTCTTTAATAGGTTACGAACAAATCTGATTATATCACGGATTCTACAAACCGATTTAACCATAAAACTACTGTGAAAAGCTCATACTTCCGCAATCCAATTTTACTCACAGATCGACTGAATATGAATGTATACCTTTAAGTTCTTTTTCTGTTGCATAGTACCTCCTCTATCTCTGCTAGGATTGCAGTCGCTCCATTCTGTAAAATGTTAACACATTATAAGTATCAGTGCATACAATAGTTCGTTTAGATTTTCAAAAATGATTTCACCATTCCGGAAAATGAATTTCCATAGCCGTGGAATCAATCTCCTCTTGGTTGATATTTGAACCAATCCTTTCCCTGAGATGATCGATTTTTCTCCGTCCTTTGTTCAAATGTTGACTTGGGTTCTGTGCCATCCTATCTTGTTCAACGCTGTAAATCGACCACTTCTAAGCCTGCAACATAGACTTCAATCATAATTTCAATACAACAAACACCCAATTGCTCCAATCGGTTTTTATATGCATCGATTTCTTTCAACAATTAATCCAAATTAATTACTGCAATATCCAACATTCAATGTCATTCAACCAACAGCGCCATGCACCCATACCATAACTTGTAACTTTAGGGAAAAGCGATGTTCTATTTCCATTTTGGTGTTGGCTACAAACTACAGATCGATTTAAAATAGCGATTCAGAAATAAGTTCACACAGTAACAATTGTTATATAAATATCGATCTCTTTATTGCACACTTCCTTTAATCGAGTCTCCCATAGTAGATACTTCAATTCGAGCATATGCATTTAACCAGAATCCACACACAACGTTTCTTTTTAATCTTCACAAATTGACATATCACTTTTCACAATTCACATACATAATTTACTCCAAAATGTCACTTCAGAAATCGAATATAAAGTTCCTCAATCCAGCAATCAAAATATATAATACGGAGCAATATTTCATATAAACAAAATGAGGCTACTTACAAATTTATCTTTGCCCTGATATCCAACACTCATGGCCCTTTACAAATACTAAAGGCTTACAACCTTGATGTTCAAGCCTACTCTCAATCTCACAACCTCTCACAATCTCAATGTCTTGTTCCCTCAAAACCCCTTCCTATTTATACAATTGTAAAAAAAAAATGGTCTAATTAAATGCTCAATCCCCTTAATATCTCAACAAATCCCTAAATCTCTCAGCATCCCTAAAAGATAGATTCTCATCCCTAAAACTTAGAAACTAATTCCAACTTAGGCTCCCTCATTAATTCTAAATAATCTAGAAACTAATTTCTCTCACATTTACAATTTCTCACAAATAATTAATTAATCAATCAAAATAATATTAATATTTACATGAAATTTTAATATTTCTTCAAAACATGAAACCCACTAGCTTAAGTAAAATACAAGGTGTTTTTCGGAGATGATGCTCCTGCATCAGACTCCCCATGTAAGAAAATCCATGACCACCTGGTCATAAGTCTGGATATTTCCTCCTGGATCCCATATTTTATTTTGTAATCTTTCTTTGCTTGTCAATTGCTTTACTGCTGTTGTTATGTGTTGTTGTTCTCCAGGTTTCCATATCTTATACCGTAGTGCCCCACTTGCTCTGCCTTCCAACTCTGCTATAGTCTTTCTCTTGTTGTCTTTCCTTTTCCTTCTTATTGTCGTCTTTCTCTGGGATTCTTTCGTCATCAGTTTTCTGATACTTTCAATCTCTCGGTCCAATAAATCTCGCGGCTACTGATTTCTAGCTATCTGCTGAGCTAAGATGGCTTCCTCAGTTTGTACTGTCACTCGTTGACTTCTTGTTTCTATGCTTGTTTCTATTCTGACTGCCACCCGATCATCCATGCCCTCTTGTCTTCTGGAACAGAAAACTTCTTCTTCCTTCATTTGACTACTCAACTGAGTTAAATGTTCTGCAACAATACGTGCATTTACAAAACACTTGTTAGAACAAAAATCAGAAGGCATCAGTGCCTTGTCCTCCTTTGCTAGCACTTCAGTATGCTGTTCTGAACTCTCCTCCAATATCAGCATATCAGTATGCTAATTCTCTTTGCCCAAAAAATCCTCTGAAGAATTCTCAAGACTGTCAACTAGTCTTCCTCTCACACCATCTGTTTCTAAGATGTCTTTCTGCTCTCGTTCACTGTACTGAACTCTTTTGTCTGTTGTAACATGTCTATCATACTCTGAATTTATCAACAAGTATTCCAACAATGCAATTTCTTTGTAGCATTGCTGAAGCATATCATCATTACCTGCATTCATACATAAACTTTCAGTTTGCATAAAATGTTCAACAATATCATTACTTTCTTTTTCAGAGTACTTATCATTTCTTGCATCCTTTGTCTTTATTCCCTTCTGAGATCTTGCTATCTTAGCATCAATCTGAACAACCTTCATATTCAACTCTTCTCTCTCCTGAACAAACTCTAAAGCTTGCCCATCTCCCTGTACTGTACCTGCAAACACACACAATTCATCAGTTTTAAAACCACAAGACTTTTCAGTCTTGACTGCTTCCTCAAGCACTCCCCTCTAAACAAATCTGCATGTGGAACCTTCAAATTCCAACTCTAGCTCAAGAAATCTAAGTTCCTTTTTCAACAAGGCAATCACAATTTTCCTCAACCTCCTCTACAATTTTCGCCAAATCACTTTCTTTCCCTTCAGTGGAAAGAGACACTTTCTATTCTGATCTTCTTGCTCTTGCAGCCATTCCTCTAGTACTTGCAATTGCACTTTCATTACTGCAATCTCTCTTTCCCTGACTTCTGTAGTCATCTCATCGTTGTGGCATTCATGTGAACCTCTTCTTTGATCCTCCATGATCATCTCCTCCATGAGTTTCTTACTCACCACGAGTTGTACTAGCCTCTATGACAGCAATCTCTTCTGCTGCCACTTACCTCATCAAGCTCTCCTCACTCAATCTTTTGGTAAATATTTGGTTCACTGCCTCTGGAACCTTTCCAGCACTCTCTTTTCTCTCTTCAGGCTATCTATTCAACTCACCTTATTCTTTAGGACACTGCAATTTTCCTCCTTATTTAGCCTTTAGCTGAATGTGAGGTTCACTGCCATCATCTTCTCTGCAACCATAAGCCGCATTTACAAATTTCAAATCAGAAAAATCATCTTACCTCCTAAGACCTTGCATGATATTTTCCTCCCTCCAATCTTGTTCAATTGTGTAGTTTGCATATCAAATTTAAAACTCTGATCTTCCTTTCATCATTCATCATACAGTCAAAAATACATTTCAGTTCTCATTCAGAAAATAAATATTTCAACAGAGCATTCTGGCTCTGATACCAAAAATGACGCAGGGCTAGGCCTGCAATACCCAGAATCTTTCCCTCATTTGTGCATATAAACATACATCTCATCATTTTCCAAATTTTATACCTCAATGCCCCACAAACTCGCCCACTACTATGTTCATCCTATGATTTAAAATCAGGACCCAACAATCATTACACAAAGAAAACTTATCATCATTCAAACCAAATCAAACATTCAATGCTTTCACAAGCAATCTTAACACTTCTCATTCACATATGCCTTGATTCAAGAATGAGCCCTTACTTTTCTGATTCGACCAGAAGTCAAATGCCAAATAACACAATATGGTCACTCTTCTCTCATTCTATGGCCAATAGATCCATATTCAGTTTTCTCAATAATACATGGTGTACAGTTCAACATCTGAAATCAAATCTTTGACTTGGTAAAAATATACCTGTCCCCTTTAATACTTTCCAAATTGGATTTATTAAACCAACACATTTGTGCATTTATTTCCAGCTTTGGTAAATTACAATAATCTGGTTTTGTTACACATCGAATCTCAACAACAACTGCCACACTTTAATTTACCTTCACATTTCAGAACGCGCCTTAGATTTTGGATCTCAGCATTCGATTTATGAGATTGATATTATTTCAAAAGACCATTAGTTGTAATAAACCATACCTGGGCTATGCAGCTTTAAACCAATGGCATCAATTATCATATTGACTGTAATTTTTTCTTTATGATTCCTTCTCCTAACTGCGCCTTGGAACGCCTTTATAGTCCATTCATGCCTTAGAATTCCGCCAATTCTTCTATCTCGAATTATATACCTTGTGTCTTTAATAGGTTACGAAACAATATGATTATATCACGGATTCTACAAACCGATTTAACCATAAAACTATTGTGACAAACTCATACTTCCGCAATCCAATTTTACTCACAGATCGACTGAATATGAATGTATACCTTTAAGCTCTTTTGTTGTTGCATAGCACCTCCTCTATCTCTGCTAGGATTGCAGTCGCTCCATTCTGTAAAACATTAACACATTATAATATCAGCGCATACAACAGTTCGTTTAGATTTTCAAAAATGATTTCACCATTCCAGAAAATGAATTGCCACAGTCGTGGAGTCAATCTCCTCTTGGTTGATATTCGAACCAATCCTTACTCTGAGATGATCGATTTTTCTTCGTCCTCTGTTCAAATGTTTACTTGGGTTCTGTTCCATCCTATTTTGTTCAACGCTGTAAGTCGACCACTTTTAAGCCTCCAACATATACTTGAATCATAATTTCAATATAGAAAACACCCAATTGCTCCATTCGGTTTTTATATGCATCGATTTCTTTCAATAATTAATCCAAATTAATTATTGCAATATCCAACATTCAATGTCATGCTGGTGTTGGCTACAAACTACAGATCGATTTAAAATAGCCATTCAGAAATAAGTTCACACAGTAACAATTGTTATATAAATATCGAATTGTTTATTGCACACTTCCTTTAATCGAGTCTCCCATAGTAGATACTTCAATTCTAGCATATGCATTTAACCAGAATCCACACACAACTTTTCTTGTTATTCTTCACAAATTGGCATATAACTTTTCACAATTCACATACATAATTTACTCCAAAATCTCACTTCAGAAATCAAATATAAAGTTCCTCAATCCATCAATCAAAATATATAATACGGAGCAATATTTCACATAAACAAAATGAGGCTACTTACAAATTTATCTTTGGCCTGATATCCAACAGGCATGGCCCTTTACAAATACTGAAGTCTTATAGCCTTGTTGTTCAAGCCTACTCTCAATATCACAACCTCTCACAATATCAATGTCTTGTTCTCTCAAAACCCCTTCCTATTTATACAGTTATAAAAAAAAAAGGTCTAATTAAATTCTCAATCCCCTTAATATCTAAACAAATCCCTAAATCTCTCAACATCCCTAAAAGATAGATTCTCATCCCTAAAACTTAGAAACTAATTCCAACTTAGGCTCCCTCATTAATTCTAAATAACCTAGAAACTAATTTCTCTCACATTTACAATTTCTCACAAATAATTAATTAATCACTCAAAATAATATTAATATTTACATGAAATTTTAATATTTCTTCAAAACATGAAACCCCCTACCTTAAGTAAAATACAAGGTGTTTTTCGGAGATGATGCTCCTGCATTAGACTCCCCATGTAAGAAAATTCATGACCACCTCGTCATAAGTTTGGATATTTCCTGCTGGATCCCAAATTTTATTTTGTAATATTTCTTTTCTTGTCAATTGCTTTACTGTTCTTGTTATCTGTTGTTGCTCTCCAGGTTGCCATATTTTGTGTTGTAGTGCTCCACTTGCTCTGCCTTCCGAATCTGCTATAGTCTTTCTCTTGTTGTCTTTCCTTTTCTTTCTTATTGTCGTATTTCTCTGGGATTCTTTCGTCATCAGTTTTCTGATACTTTCAATGTCTCGGTCCAATAAATCTCCCGGCTGCTAATTTCTAGCTGTCTCCTGAGCTAAGATGACTTGCTCAGTTTGTACTGTCACTCGTTGACTTCTTGTTTCTATGCTTGTTTCTGTTCTAACTGCCACCCGATCATCCATGCCCTCTTGTCTTCTGGAACAGAAAACTTCTTCTTCCTTCATCTGACTACTCGACTGAGTCAAATGTTCTGCAACAATACCTGCATTTACAAAACACTTGTTAGAACAAAAATGAGAAGGTATCAGTGCCTTGTCCTCCTTTGCCAGCACTTCAGTACGCTGCTCTGAATTCTCCTCCACTATAAGCATATCATTATGTTGATTCTCTTTGCCCAAAGAATCCTCTGAAGAATTCTCAAGACTGTCAACCAGTCTTCCTCTCACACCATCTGTTTCTAAGATGTCTTTCTGCTCTCGTTCACTGTACTGAACTCTTTCGTCTGCTGTAACTTGTCTATCATACTCTGAATTTATCAACAAGTATTCCAACAATGCAATTTCTTTGTAGCATTGCTGAAGCATATCATCATCACCTGCATTCATACATAAAATTTCAGTTTGCATAAAATGTTCAACAGTATCATTGCTTTATCTTTCAGAGTACTTATCATTTCCTTCTTCCTCTGTCTTTGTTCCCTTCTGAGAACTTGCTATCTTAGCATCAATCTGAATAGCCTTCAGATTCAACTCTTCTCTCTCCTGAACAAACTCTAAAGCTTGCCCATCTCCCTGTACTGTACTTGCAAACACACACAATTCATCAGTTTTAAAACCACAAGACTTTTCAGTCTTGACTGCTTCCTCAAGCACTCCCCTCTAAACAAATCTGCATGCGAAACCTTAAAATTCCAACTCTAGCTCAAGAAATCTAAGTTCCTTTTTCAACAAGGTAATCACAATTTGCCTCAAACTCCTCTGAAATTGTCGCCAAATCACTTTCTTTCCCTTCAGTGGAAAGAGCCATTTCTATTATGATCTTCCTGCTCTTGCAGCCATTCCTCTACTACCTGCAATTGCACTTTCATTACTGCAATACCTCTTTCCCTGACTTCTGCAGTCATCTCATCGTTGTGGCATTCCTATGAACCTCTTCTTTGATCCTCCATGATCATCTTCTCCATGAGTTTCTTACTCACCACGACTTGTACTAGCCTCTACGACAACAATCTCTTCTGCTGCCACTTACCTCACCAAGATCTCCTCACCCAGTCTTTTGGTAAATACTTGGTTCACTACATCTGTAACCTTTCGAGCACTCTCTCTGCTCTCTTCAGGCTATCTATTCAACTCACCTTCTTCTTCAGGACACTACAATTGTCCTCCTTATTCAGCCTTTAGCTGAATGCCAGGTTCACTGCCATCATCTTCTCTGCAACCATAAAATGCATTTACAAATTTCAAATCAGAAAAATCATCTTACCTCCTAAGATCTTGCATGATCTTTTCCTCCCAAAAATGACGCAGGGCTAGGCCTGCAATACCCAGAATCTTTCCCTCATTTGTGCATATAAACATACATCTCATCATCTTCCAAATTTTATACCTCAATGCCCGGCAAACTCGCCCACTACTATCTTCATCCTATGATTTAAAATCAGGACCCAACAATCATTACACAAAGAAAACTTATCATCATTCAAACCAAATCAAACATTCAATGCTTTCACAAGCAATCTTAATACTTCTCATTCACATATGCCTTGATTCAAGAATGAGCCCTTACTTTTCTGATTCGACCAAAAGTCAAATGCCAAATAACAAAATATGGTCACTCTTTTCTCATTCTATGGCCAATCGATCCATATTCAGTTTTCTCAATAATACATGGTCTACAGTTCAACATCTGAAATCAAATCTTTGACTTGGTAAAAATATACCTGTCCCCTTTAATACTTTCCAAATTGGATTTATTAAACCAACACATTTGTGCATTTATTTCCAGCTATGGTAAATTACAATATTCTGGTTTTCTTACACATCGAATGTCAACAACAACTGCCACACTTTAATTTACCTTCACATTTCAGAACGGGCCTTAGATTCTGGACTCAGCATTCGATTTATGATATTGATATTATTTCAAAAGACCATTAGTTGTAATAAACCATACCTGGGCTATGCAGCTTTAAACCAATGGCATCAATTATCATATTGACTGTAATTTTTTCTTTATGATTCCTTCTCCTAACTGCGCCTTGGAACGCCTTTACATTCCATTCATGCCTTAGAATTCCGCCAATTCTCCTATCTTGAATTATATACCTTATGTCTTTAATAGGTTACGAAACAATATGATTATATCACAGATTCTACAAACCGATTTAACCATAAAACTACTATGACAAACTCATACTTCCGCAATCCAATTTTACTCACAGATGGACTGAATATGAATGTATACCTTTAAGTTCTTTTGTTGTTGCATAGCACCTCCTCTATCTCTGCTAGGATTGCAGCCGCTCCATTCTGTAAAACATTAACACATTATAAGTATCAGCGCATACAAC
>APFE031550352.1:0-38483 GCA_000404065.3 Pinus taeda
GAATTCCTTATGCCAATGTAGTAGGATGTTTGATGTATGCGATGGTGTGTACGCGACCAGATATTTCTCATGCTGTTGGGGTTGTCAGCAGGTACATGGCAAATCCGGGTAAAGAACACTGGTCAGTAGTGAAATGGGTGCTTCGGTAATTGAGAGGCACAAGTAGTTATTGTATTTCTTACAATAAGAGTAGTGAATATGTTTGCGGATATGTTGATTCCGATTTTGCAGGTGATTTGGATAAGAGGAGATCAACTTCACGATACGTCTTTACTCTTGCAGGTGGAGCTATTAGCTGGATGTCAAAGCTACAGAATATTGTTGCTTTGTCTACTACTAAAGCAGAATACATTGCTGCTTCTCATGCTTGCAAAGAGGCAGTTTGGTTGAAAGGTTTGCTTGGTGAGTTTTGTAGGTTACAGGACAACATCAGGTTACTTTGTGACAGTCAAAGTGCAATACATTTGGCTAAAAATCCGGCCTATCATAGTAAGTCAAAGCATATTCCAATCAAATATCATTTTGTAAGACAAGTTATCACTGAAAGGGGCGTTTCTCTTGAAAAGGTGCATACAAAGGAGAACTGTGCAGACATGTTCACGAAACCAGTTTTGTTGGAGAAGCTACGCTGGTGTTTGGCTTCTCTTGGCTTGCAGAAAAGATAAATAATAATAACAGGGCATCAGGCGAATTGTTGTCAAGGTGGATATTGTTGAGATTTTGCTGTTTGAGTCAAATAGGCAAAATCTCTGAAGGATGACAACAATAGTGAATCAGTTCCTAGATTAGCTCCAGGTTGTTGGGAGGGAGTTAATGCCTCCTATATTTGATGTGAGGGAGTTATGAGGTTGTTAGATTCTCTATTCTATTTAATAGGCAACCATTCGGATGGTTTGCTAAGAGAGTTTGAGAGGATTTCTTGATGTAATCTCCAATTTAATTAATATATTCCTGATGCCTATGTTTGGTGGACGTAGCCCAGATTGGTTGGGTGAACCACGTTAAAAAGCTGTGTTCTATGTGTTTGAGCTTCTGCTGTGTTAATTGTGTGTTTCATTTAAATTGCTGTGCCTGAATTCCAACATTTTTTTGTAAGATGAGAATTTTCTATACACTAAATCAAATTTCTTATTGTTATATAATCTAAATGTTTATTGCTTTAATACGCTGAAAGACAAAGGGAGAATACAATAATGAGAATAAAAATGAGGAGAAGGAGAATACAATGGGAATGGGAATGGGAATAATAAGAAGGAAAAGGAGCAACTCTGAGGATACTTGTATTTAGGAAAGCATTCGTAGCAAATATTCGGATTGAAGGAATGAGAAAGCACGTCTCATCTACTTGGGAGGGAGCCTGTGTTCCATGGTGATTCAATCAATCACTGCAGCGGCGGCAGCGGAACGCTCTTGAGGACGACGGTTTCGACGGTGAGACCCGGCCCGAAACCAAACAGAACTCCCACATCCAATCCCTCTCCGGTTGTGGAACACCCACTCTGCAGAGACGACTTCCTTAACTCGTCCAAGATGAAAAGCACGCACGCGCTGGACATGTTTCCGTATTCGCTCAGTACTTGCCTCGTTGCTCTCAGTTTCTTGGGATCCAGATTCAGCTTTGCCTCCACCTGATCCAGAATGGCAGGGCCTCCTGGGTGGGCGATCCAGAATAATTGGTTCCAGTCGGAGATTCCGAAGTGCTGGAAGGCGTCCACCAGACTTTTTTCTATGTTGTTGGAGATGAGCCCCGGAACGTCTTTGAGAAGGTGGAAGGTAAGGCCCGCCTCTCTCACGTGACCGTCGATGGCTCCGCCGCTGTCGGGAAGAATGGTCTGTGCAGTCCACAGCAGCTCGAAACAGGGCTTCTCCACTTCCGGGATGGGATCGGCTCCCACAATGAGTGCAGATGCACCGTCGCCGAAGAGAGCTTGACCGACCATGCTGTCGAGGTGAGTGTCGGAGGGGCCACGGAAGGTAACGGCCGTGATTTCGCTACAGACGACCAGAACCCGAGCTCCCCGGTTGTTCTCTGCCAGATCTTTAGCGACGCGGAGAACCGTGCCTCCAGCGAAGCAGCCCTGTTGGTAAAGCATGACTCTCTTAACGCTGGAGCGGAGACCCAGAAGCTTTGTTAGCTGATAGTCGGCTCCGGGCATGTCGACGCCACTGGTAGTGCAGAAAATGACATGAGTGATCTTGGATTTGGGCTGACCCCATTCCTTGATGGCCTTGGCGGCCGCTTCTTTTCCAAGCTTGGGCACCTCCACCACAACCATGTCCTGCCGTGCGTCCAAAGACGGCGCCATGTAGTCGCATAGATTGGGATTCGCCTTCAGAATCTCCTCAGTCAAGTACATATATCTCTTCTTTATTCCCGATTTGTCGCCTGCAAGCAACAGATGATGACAAGATTATAAACATATTAATTCTGATCATCGCATATGATTTAGACGACTGAGTTTGAGATTAGATGGGATTTAGTTCTTACACATTCGCTGGAATTTGTGCTTGAGCTCTGTCATATGCTCGCTGTTGGTGATGCGGAAGTAGTAATCGGGGTAACTGCTCTGGTCGACTGCATTAGGGGGATTGGCAGTGCCGATAGCGAGGATGGTGGCGGGGCCATCTGCCCTCTGAGCCTTCCTGAATGCCTCTAAATCCAAATCCAAACTCCCAGGCATGCTTGCTCGCTGTGATCGATGTTGTAATAAGCAGCAAAGAAGTTTCGCTTACTTGCTTACGTGAATGGATGTTGAAGGAAGTGAGTATGAAGAAGTTATTATATAGCGCGAGGTCGAGCATGACCCCCAACTGCCTTGCCAAGTAAGGAATAAGCAAAGAAAGGAAGATGGAGAGAATTCATGTGCGGGTTAAGGTGCGAATGTAATGCACGTGCCAGGAGAGTTGCATGGTGAAAGATGCACGCGCCTTGCCATGTCACAAGGGGATACATCATACGGGTCAGAGAAGGCAAGCAAGTACTCGATGTCCATTCTCCTCCAACGTTCTCTCGCTCTGTCGCTGTCGCGATGCATACATTGACGTACGACGTAACCTGCCAAAAGGGCGCTTCTCTTACTCTCGATAGAGTATAACCTGCACATAGTGCGCTCCTCTTAACTAAATTCTAATTTTTGCATTTCCACATGGACGGAAGACTCTATATGCGTAAATAAATAATATACTCTTTTCTATGAACATCATTGTGGGAGAGTGAGAATATTAGGTAGACTAAAAAATTAGTATTCGAAACCAAACAAAAGACATCGCTGCAACACATGTGTAATTGAGCATAGTTCAACATATGTAATAGTGTATGTTCGTAGACTAAAAAAATTAGTATTCGAAACCAAACAAAGGACATCGCTGCAACACATGTGTAATTGAGCATAGTTCAACATATGTAATAGTGTAAATTAATAGCTTAAGAAACTAAAATATTTCCATAAACAACCCATATGGATGGCTGACATGTAGATATCAAACCACAAGACCATCTTATACAACAATAAAATGGAACCAACTCTCTTTGAGGTTGCCTTTATTTTCCCAATAGTTGACTTCTTTGCGCGCGCGCTAATCATCCGACTAGCTAAAAGCCCAACCATCTAATTGATCCACTAAGTGCATTGTGCAATCAATTTTCAATTCTCGTGATACCTACAAAATATTCAAAGGTGTTATGAATATGCCTAGTTTTCTTTTCGAAATCCATATATCAACACAATCCTCATGAAATTCAGGACATGAAATTACTTATGTATACACCCTCGATAATTGCAGTTTCCTGAAACCCAACTATAAATTGATGTTTTACAAACCTAGATTTTGATAGAGGAATCATAAAAGTATTAGCAACTTGATTATCTTTTCTAAAATATGTATCACATTATTATGCATGGACCTTTTCCATAAATGAACATGAAGATGACAATGATTAATTTTACTATGTGAAACATAAATAGTTACAACTTATATCACATTTTGATTTTCACAATATACCACAACCAATGTCTCAATTTGAAAACCAAGTCCACCCATTATAATGTCAAATCCATTACTATATTTGTAACAATGATGTAGTGCACCATGATACTTTACTTTTGTGGGTCAAAAACAGACCAAGTTTATTGTTTTTTACGACCAAGTTGTTAAGTTCCCTTAATATAACAAATAATTCTATTTGTGAGTGTAAAGTGACCTTCATGTGGATCTTGCATATAATATAGGGAAAACACTCTTTAATGAAGGATTTTGTGGAGGCATTTCATGTTACAGGACAACAAAATATATATATATATATATATATATATGTAAAAGAAAGTTATCTTACAAAAAAGTTTCGCTATTTTTAATAGACATTTTGTTTGTTTTTGTACTTATATCAATAGTGTAAATCAATTTCCCCAATATATGTAATATACATCATTGCACCATGTTTTGATACACACCAAGGTTTCTGAATGTCTATGCCAAACGACAGTATGTATGACATATTTTTGGAGCTTCCATGTGTAATTTAAAAAATAGCAACACTAGAGAACTTCTATCAACAATATGCATTGGTGTGTCACATCTTGATATGGATGAAAGCTTTAAAATATATTAAATACACTGGTGTGTATGATATATATTATTAAGCCTCAATTCTTAGTTTATATAATGAAGAAAACCAATGTGTCACTACATATGTAAAAGCATATGTGCTTATATCGTCTTACAAACCATAGGTTTTTGTAAAATAATGCTTTTATTTTTAGAGTTAAAATTACTATGAATTGAACTCTCAACATGATAACACATTTCATTGAAAATAAAAATATTAAATTAGTGTCTTAAATTTAAAAGTTAAAAATTTATTTAATAATTAATTTTTCCATAAATATTAAAAAAACATCTATTTATAAGTTATTGAAGAAAAAGGTTCTTGTGGGTTCTCCCCTTTTGTGACAATTTAACATTTCTCACATCATTTAAAGTCCATAAGAAACTGGACAATATCAGAGTACCAATCAGAGAGTAGATATTTTTGATCTATATGAACAAGAATAACTTGGTTTGAAGAATGAGGTTCTTGTGGGCTCTCCCTAAGGCTCATGACAATTTAACATTTATCACATCATTTAAAGTCCCAATATTGCATTCTTTGATTTCTTCTTCAGGTGAGTTAAACAAGGGGCTTTTAGAAACATCATCATTATCAAATAGTTTTTCCAATGCAGCTAATCCTTTGGGAATAAAATTATTAGATAATTGGATGATATCATCATCAAGAAGTTTAGGACTAAATGAAGTTTTTGGGCTTTGCTGATTTGATTCCTGAACATCTTTTTGATCTTCTTCAATTTGCATATTTGAAAATTCATCAATGACTTGAAGGAAATATTTTAATTGTTCATTGTCCTAAAAAAAATTCCAGTGTTTAAGGTTATCGTGAATTGATGGTCTATACTTGACTTGAATCTGGTACTCTAACAATATTGGCTCAGGGATTTTGAAAGAGCTTGCAGAGACAGCTAGTGAGTCAACATGCATATTTTCATCTCTAGGTATAACCGTTATGTTAAATCCTTGGAAGAAATTTCCAATTGTATCCCAAGCCTCATTTCTATAGGACCTAAGTCTTGGGTGTTTTGTTTGACACATATTTCTAACGTGCTTCACTATTAGCTTAGAATTAGTAAGGACACTCAAGTCTTGAACCTTTAGACTCTTAGCTAGCTCAAGACCAAGAAGAAAAGCCTCATACTCAGCCACATTATTGGTGACCTCAAATTCAAGTTTACATGACTGAGTTATTTTTTCTTTATTTGGTGAAATTATAACAATTCCTGCTTCTGCTCCTTCCTTTGAGAAAGAGCCATCAAAATAAAGTTTCCATATATCTTATTCTACAATTTTAGGTTTGAAAACTGTATTTTCATGGCAAGTTGAGTGTTTGATGAATTTTGTAAAGATAACTGAAAGCAACCAAAATCCTAATCTACTGCATAGATAGGGTGATTTTTTGCTTGATCAGACCTACAAACAGTATGAAGGAATTTGACTTCCCTATATAACCTTAAATGTTCACCTCCATAGACTAGAATAGTAGCAAAAGACATGTCCATCTGAAGTGATCCTCTGAGTTTAGCACAACATGATCTAGATACGAGCATACCAAACTTGGCAGAAATATCAGTGAAATCTATGTCTAAAACTATACTCTTGACACGTATTTGGGTTAAGGTCACAACTATATCTTTGATCAATCCCAGGCATCGTACTTTCTTTGAATCAAAGGTGAAAAGATCATGATAAGAACGAGTAACTTGTAACTAAATCTGGTCCATAATTACCTTTGACATAAGGTTATGGGAAGCTCCAGAGTCTAGCATGCAGTTATACAAAATAAAGTCATGAACTTTTAGAGTTACATAAAATGGTGGAACAATGTCATTAATCATATCAGGACTAGGGCCAAACACTACCGAGGACGTTTCATCCTACAAACTAATAACATCTCCCTCAACATCAACACTAGAGGACTATATCCATTTAGACACTTGATTTTGATAAGTAGGGTTTTTGGAAATTTTAGCTAAAGAGATAGGAATCTTGACCCTTTCCAAATCCTTTTCAATATTGAAAGTTGTCAAAATGGTCTTGTCATATGACAAGGTTTTAGTGGATGACTCTGTAGTTTGAGGTGTTGGAGTTTGTGTCTGAATAGATATTATTGCAGGTTCAATTATAGTGGTACATTTTGAAGGCCTACCTAGACATGATCTAGGTCTTAGATCATACCTCTTATTTAATTTTGCAATTAGAAATTTAGAGAATGCTTGGTGTTATAGCTCCAAATCTCAATTTTGATGTTTGTGATGTTGCACTCATGGCCTAGGGTAGCCCCTCCTTCCAAACCTGGTCCAAATACTTAAAAAATAGTGCTTTACTCCCTATACCCGACATTGCCCTGAGCTAAGCGCGTGTGTACATGGGTCTGTGTATACCCAACCAATGTATATATATTAAAACACTTAAAAAAATTTAAATCTCTTTAATTTCGGGCGGAGATCGCTGGTTTTACCTGTTGATTACCTATTAGTGCTCGTGGCCCAACTAAAAAACTACTTTGGGAGAAGTATAAAAAGCTTCAATGGGAGGGCCTAAAGGAGGAGAGAATAGAGAGAAAAATCACTCTGTTGAGATTATCCCTGATCAGGTCTGAAGATCCTTGTGCTTCTAGCACTTCTCCCATTACAGGAAACCCTTGTTTTCTTGAGTTATGATGTCTCTCCATTGGTTGAGATATGCTTGAGTGAGCCATGGAAGGAGTTTGTTGAAGGCTTGAGATTGGACGAATCTAGAAGACAGTTCTGCTTGGAGCCTGCAAACAGAAGACTCAGGTGAAATCATTCCTTACTTTATTTTAATTATCTATAATAAAAGAAACACTTGTCTTGTTCCTGATATTAATCTTCTTCATGTTTATGAGATCAATGCTATGATTTACATATGAATGGTTGTTTAAATTATATAACTAACTACCTTTTAATATGTTATGAAGTTGATTTCCTTATTATGCTTGGTCCATGTACTGATATGTTTCTTTGAATTGATTGCCTTGTAGGTTGAAGGATCCAAAGGAACTCCGAGAGGGTTTGGACCCTAGCTGGATCTACCCAAACGAAGGACCCCCAGGTGCATCTCTCTTCGTGTAGTTTGTTTATATTAGTATCATGGATATATGGAATGCTTGTTTTTCTTTATAGATAAGCCCCACTTTGCTAGGGTATTGACCTAAGACCCTAGGGGACCTTTGTCCCTAAACAGAATTGGCATCTCTATTGGGGACAACAGTATTGTTGTTCCTATTTTGAGTTTATTCAAGCCAATCAGTGCTCAGCTATTTATTTACTTATTGTGACTAAGTACTATGTTCCTGTTGGAACTTGAACTGTAAGTTTGATCGGTTTCTTCAGACCTTTTTTTTATTCTTTCTTGTGATCTTTTATATACGCATCTTGTTCAGGTTACAATCGCATATGTATACAAGTTTCACCATATGAACCCGCATATACGTAGGAATCTGTGGATTGAATGGCATATACACGCAACTGTGTATTGACACAATCGCATATACCCTAAAATTTTCAAGATTTTTCAAATATTTTTGTTTCTGAAGATATGTATGCTGGTCTAAGTCTTTCCTGAATAGTTACTTTTCTGTGTCAGTATTTATTTTTACAACAAGTTCATGATTTCAAACTCTCTCCGGTTGTGTAAAGTGTTGGTCTTGTTTTTTTTTGTTGCAAGCATCATCATTTTTGTTTAAGCACACAAGATTTCTTTCTAGGAGTCTTGGTTGTTCTGGTATTCCAGGGCAGAAAGATTGGTCTCAATCTTTGTGGCAAACCTTGTTTTAGTGATTTTTTTTTATTTGCATGTCAAAACCACATCTTTCTAGCCAATTACTTTTCTTTCTTTTTGAAAGTTGTTGTGTGACGATTTTGAGGATTGTCTTTCTTGATCTTGTGATCATTGTCGCCAAGCTCTTTTTCTACTTTTGATTGTTAAGAGCATCTTGAAACACACTTTTTGTTGAGTTTTCACCCGTTTTGTGTTGTTAACTTGCAAAGCGTTTTGTTGGCTATTCTTCGATCATAAAGCTTTAGTCTTATCTAGAGCAACTTTTAAAGGTTGTTTTTTGCTTTTGCTTTTGAAGAAAACTTCTTCAAAATTTGGTTTTTTCTTTCTTTGGCCTTGTTTTGATTTAGTTTCCTTTTTGTGAATGAAAGTGCATTTTTGTTTGTCTTGAAATTTGTTTTTAGTGTTTGGACGAAAATGAGCATTATCAACTTATATTCTATCTAAACATATTAAGTGGCTAATTAGAATTGATAAACAAGTTACTTTCATTTCTTTGATTTAGAGTAGTCTTAAGTTTTGCATCAGCATGTACTCGTTGTATTAGGATAAATTTGTGCATTTTTTAGGACATCCATAGTTTTTTTAATTTTTGTGAGTGTGAAGCTTGAGTAAAAGAAAAGAAAAGAAAAATTTATTGTTTTCTTAGAAGTTCCTCAGAACCTAGTAGAAATTTCTTTCGTCGAAGAACAAAACGAATCTGGGAGTTAAGCACGAGGGTTTTTGAAGATAAGGAAGAGAGATAACCCCTCTCCTGCTTGTCAGATCTAACCTCAAGACTGTTCTGCCTGGCTTCTGACACGAGTTGGTAACCTTAGTTGCTTCTCCTAGGGATCTACATAGGTGGCTGTGGAAGGGAATCTTGTGGCACCTGAGGTCGACGTTGTATTACTCTCAATAGTACTACTAGAGGGCACCCTTGCGAAGCTTGGGGGCTTGCACTGGCACATGTTGTTGTTAGGAGGTAAGCGTAACTCCCTCTGATACCTTTACTGGTAGGCCTGGGCCATTATTATCCCTGACTATCTTCAGAAGGCCCCTACTTCACTTTCTTGTATTTTGGTGTCCGGTCCTAATCACCCAGAGCGGAAATACTTGGAAGTTGTTTGACTGGCTAAATTCTTTTAGGGACATTTTTAGTGAGTGCTCTTTTCTCTTTGTATATAGTTAGATTTAGGTATTTTTGTCTAGTCACGTTTGGACTTTGTGTTTTGAGTGACTGGCTTACCACTCTGCCGATCTTGAAAGGCTTTTGGTCGTTCTTTCGGAAAATGTGGAGTTGCCTCCTCAAGGGCAAAGGTTTTGATTGTGTATCTATCTTCCTTGAAAAGTCATTTCTACATTCCCGTAAGGGAAGGGTCTTCGAATTAGTTAGATATGGCCAATATTCCTCTGGAAACCAACCAAGGTACCCTTCCAAAAGGAGATCCTTGTGCTTTTCCTTTCTTTGGAAATGTTAGTACTCCCTTTATGGCTACTTTGAATATTCCTGGATTGAATGTTGGACTACCCGTTTGGCTGTGGTCCACTCCGAATATTCCTAATGTTCTTGAAGCTTCTCAGATGAATGATTTATCTCGGGGGCATCACATGGATGCTAATTGTTCATCTTCTTTCAAAGAGAAATCTAGGATTATTTTTTCTCCTCCTTCTTATAATAAGAAATCTAAAAAGATGAGAAAGAGGAATTCAAAGAAGAAGAATAATTCTATCCCTTCATCATCAACCTCTGCAAGTCATTTTGGCAGAATGGAGGTTGATAAGAAACCTAGACGTAGAAGCTTTAAACCTAAGTTCCCTTGTAAGATATGCAAGGGAGACCATCTTACGCATTTATGCCCTAGTATTCCAGAGGTACAAAGGATATGGTCCGAGTCTGAAAGTACTTCTTCTCCTAGATCTGATATGGTTTCTCATCAATCCCATTAAGCATTGGTTGATAATGTGCTAGAGCTAGTGCAATCTCTAGCCGATTACACTCCTCTTTTGGGGGGTGAAGTGCCTAAAAAAAGACTCTGCTTGATTTCTAGTACAGAGTCTTCTAGTATAGGGGGCATTCCGATTTCTTCAAATGTCCCCCCTCTAAGTTCTAGGAGTGTTTCCTTTGATTGAGATAGTCTTGTCGAGCCTCGTCTTCCTTCCGCTGCACCTTCCCAAATAAAGGTCAGAGTTAATTCCACAAACATTTATCAATGTATGGTGGATGAAGGATCCTCTGCAAGTATTATATTCTCTGTAGCTTGGAAAGCTTTGGGTTCCCCAAAGTTTTTGACAGCTCAAAGTCAGTTGTTAGCCTATTATAGAAGACCTGGTGAATCTATGGGTGTTCTTCCTCAATTGCCTATTTCTTTAGGTGGGAAGACTATCTTAATCAATATGATGGTGGTTGATATCCCTTTAGACTTTATTATGCTACTTGGGCATGATTATGTCTATGTTATGAATGTTGTGGTGTCTTCACTCTTTCAAGTGATGTGCTTTCCTCATGAAGGGAATATTGTCACTATTGATGAGCTTGCATCTGATAATTACCACCCTAATTCGAATTTACTGCATAATTCCCCTTGGTTTGTTCCAACTATTCAAGTAGACTCTACCCTGCCATGGGTGAATTATGTGGTAGTGAATCCTCAATGTCCAATCACTTCTGAGAAGGATCCTTTGACTTATTATTCTCCTTCTTCGAACTTGGACCTGACAGCTGACCGACAGATTCTTCCTATAGGGACATGGGGCCCCTTAATTCCCTCTTTTGAACCTTATAGTCCTCAAATTTTCTCAGAACTTGTTTTTCCTTCACAGGAGGAACTCTTTGAAGCCATGAGTTTTGACTACCAAAGGAGTCCTTGGCTTGAGCCCTGCAAGGGATTTGACCAGATGAACTATTATGTGTAAGTCGCAAGGTGGTGTGGTTCCCTATACCATAATGTATATATAAGGTACACATTTTCAAGTTTTGTATTATATAACACAAGATTTTATATGAATTTTATATGTTGAACGTATTAACTGCTTGTCTAGTGTTTGTATTTATGTATACAGAACTTGGAAGATTTCTCCTTTGGAAATTTTTATGGTTGGTCCGTTCTGACAGGTATTGGTTCTCGAACCTGGCATATAGGTTAGGTTTTTCCACTTGCATTGTGCACTTATTAGTTTCCTTTCCTATTTTGGCCTTAGGATTGACCCCACCAGGTTATGGTGCGGAACCTTCTCATTGCTTAGAAGTATCATGACTTATGTGGTAGAGCCTACCTTATCATGAGTGCCCTAGTTAGTACCTTATTGTCACTTGGCACTCATGCCGATGTTTTGTCCCTAGGCTTGGGAGTCCTCTGTAGTCCCGCCATGACTTATGCGATGAAGACTCATTCCTCTTTGCTTCTTCACGTCGTTCTGGCCATATACCCTAGAGGCTCCTTTGTGTTGAGTTGTACTACTGCATTGCATTTTGACCGTTTTCACCTTTTGGCCTTGAGCCGACTTCACTTGGACTCATGTTTAAGCCAACTTTTGACCATGATGATTACAAAATAAAACTTGCATTCCATTGACTTCTGCAACTTAACACACCTTGACCCGTGGAAGGAACACACCTTTGAGTGTCTTTGACCAATTTTCACCTCCTTGCATTGAGCATAGGATTGTTCCAATCCTAGGAACTAGATCATCTATTTCATCGACACTCATTCTTTCCACTGTACTATAGCATTCTTTTATTATTTTTCCAGCTTAAAGAAAAATACAAAAAAATTATATATTCCAAAAAGAGCGGGAACGGGACAATATTTCCACTTATTGTTGGCAGCTAAAGTCAGCCGTGTCGCCCTTGAACAAAGCACTCAAGACAAAGTCTCCTCTATTTGAGCGGGATTTAGTTTGACTTAGGTATGCCTTAACCTTTTTATTGAGTTAGTTCTCCCCCGATTGGTTATCTCTTCCAATCATATGGAGGGTTCGTTCATGCCTCTTGCATGACAAACTTATACAGAGTCATCATATGCTGCTATATAGTCACATTGGGATTCGTGTAGTACCTTGGTTTCCATTTGACCCTATTGGTGGATACCTCACCTCTGTGTCAGCTTTCATTATTGGTTAGTTCAGAGGATTTCTGTTGTGCGCTAGCCACATCTTGTGTATGCTGGAAATGTGCTTTGGTCGGTTTACTACATCTTTTTCGTCTGATTCCTTCCACATTATTGGCCTACGGGTTACACTCGCACTAGATTGATGAAGTATGCCTTAATGCATTCCTTCTAGTGGATCTTTCCTCATCGACTATGACTCATTGCTCTGGGGAAAAGATCTAGAGTCCATTTGGCAATACCTTGGGGTTTGCAATCATTAGTGGCAGATCCTTCGATATCGACAGTGGGAAACCATCATTGTCTCCTAATTGATAGATTCTTACAGGTGTTCAACTCGATCTCATCTATTCACACTTGTTAGATTGTACTAGGTACCTTGACACTCATTATCATTATCGGTGATTAGTCTCACGTTTGTTAATGTATACATCAATGGCCGGTAATCAAATGATTTCTCACATGGTTGACTTCAGATCATTTATTCACATGGTGTAGAAATTTACCACAGCAGTCGGTGAAGACCTTAGGTTGCATTAACATTCATTGGTTCACTTGACAGTTGCTCCTACTGCTACTCGTTGATGCCACTCCCCCTTATATGTTGTAGTCATTCATGGCGACATTCTATATGCTGGCACTTGAGTTTGCAGTGTAGTACCATCTTACTCTATCATGTTCATTTGGTACTTTTGGGATCAGTCTTGGATATCAATGATCCACTTCATCCTTCAGAATCATTGACATTCTTATATGTGATATTCAGACATGTACTTGTTCGATCATGATCAGATGATCCATTATGTATTTTCCAGTCTTTTATACTTGTATACTTAGTGGATCTTCTTGTACATGATATGTGGATATGCTTTACCTTCTCTGAGCATGGGTATTCGCACATCAGACAATGTTTCTTTTTGATCTCCTTTTGTGGCTTGGTAGGCTAAACTCTGGTGAAGTCCTTCTCTGTTTTTGACAAGTTTCCTTTCCATGCACTTACTCAATACATTTCGGCCATCATGTACCACTTTTGACCTCATATATTAGGGGGCACCTGTTATAGCTCCAAATCTCACTTTTGATGTTTGTGATGCTGCACTCATGGCCTAGGGCAACCCCTCCTTCTAGACTTGGTCCAAATACTTAAAAGACAGTGGTTTACTTCCTATACGCGACATTGACCCGAGCTAAACGTGTGTGTATGTGGGTTTGCGTATACCCAACCCGCATATGTCTTAAAACACTTAAAAAAAAATAAATCCCCTTAATTTCGCGTGGAGATCACAGGTTTTACTTGTTGATTACCTATTAGTGCTCGTGGCCCAACTGTTCCCAACGAATTCCCAGCTAAAAAACTACTTTGGGAGAAGTATAAAAAACTTCAATGGGAAGACATAAAGGAGGAGAGAATAGAGAGAAAAATCACTCTGCTGAGATTATCCCTGATCAGGTCCGAAGATCCTTGTGCTTCCAACACTTCCCCCATTACAGGAAACCCTTGTTTCCTTGAGTTATGATGTCTCTCCATTGGTTGAGATATCCTTGAGTGAGCCATGGAAGGAGTTTGTTGAATGCTTGAGATTGGATGAATCCAGAGGATGATTCCGCTTGGAGCCTGCAAAAGGAAGACTCAAGTGAAATCATTTCTTACTGTATTTTAGTTATCTATAATAAAATAATCACCTGTCTTGTTCGTGATATTAATCTTCTTCATGCTTATGAGATCAATGTTATGATTTACATATGAATGGTTGTTTCAATTGTATAACTAACTACCTTTTAATATGCTATGAAGTTGATTTTCTTATGATGCTTGGTCCATGTACTGCTATGTTTCTTTGAATTGATTTCCTTACAGGTTGAAGGATTGAAAGGAACTTCGAGAGGGTTTGGACCCTAGCTGGATCTACCCAATCGAAGGACCCCAGGTGCACCTCTCTTCGTGTAGTTTGTTTATATCAATATCATGGCTGTATGGAATGATTGTTTTTCTTTATAGATAACCCCCGCTCTGCTAGGGTATTAAACCAAGACCCTAGGGGACCTTTGTCCCTAAACACTTGGTTTTTTTAAAGTTGAGCATCTCCTTGTTCTTTTTCAAAAGATTGAGGGGAAGATGAAGGAACTATTGCCATTTGTACTGTTGAAGAATCAATATTATTGATATCTTGAGTGATTAAAGGGCATGTATCCTGTGGCTGCTGATCATGAATCAACAAGGGTGCTTGAATGTTTTGATCAGAACCTAGTCTCTGAAGAATCCTACATTTGAAGAGTTCTTTGGAATTGAGTTTGAGCTTGAGGTCTGATAGCAGTTTGTTGAGTAGTTCTAGGTTGTGTTTCAATTTTAGAAATCCTATTAGAAAGGTTTCTAAGTAAATATGTAATTTCATCAGATTTTTTATCTTCAATTTTAGATTTGGAAGAAGATGATTCATCAATCCTATCTTTTAATTTTCTTTCTTCTTTCTCTACTTTAGCTTTAAATTTGCCAGAATTAGACCTATGAGCTTTTTCCTCTATAGCATTTGTCTGCATGTCTTCCAATGTGTTAGATACCATTTCTCTTAGCATCACTGCAAAGTCATCTTCAAATGATTTGGAAAATATGAATTTTGCAACTGCTACTGGTGGTTTACAATCAGCAAGCATTTTATGATAGAGTTTATTAAATCTCTTGATGAATTCAACAACTAGTTCACTGGGATTTCTCTTCAATTCTTCAAATTCAATGAGAAAGTAAACAAGATCCCTATTTACCCCCCACTAATTTTTAAATATAGTTATGAGCTCAATCCATGTTGTAATAGAGTCAGCTGTAAGTTGACTAAACCAGATCCTAACATTTCCTTCTAAGGATTGTAAAAATAATCTCATATAAACATCTTCCTCTTCTATGTTCATACTGTCAGCAAAATCTAGGAAAGTTGATACATGATCCTTTTTTGAGGAACCTGTTACTCCATTAAATCTTGGTAAATGCTTTAGATATCCATCAAGAAAAATTGCCAAGTTTCTAGGGAGGACTAGAGCAACATACCTTGCTTTCACAATGGATCGAAAAGCCATATTAGTAGGAGGAGTGTGGGGTGAGTGAGTGGATGATGATGAGGAAGAGAAAGATGATGAAGATGAAGGTGATGAAGAGGAGTCAGTAGGGGCATTACTATGTGGAGGAGAAAAAGAGGGAGGAGACCTCCTTGAAGATTTCAAAGGGGTTTTGATAACCAACTTCAGAACTCCTAATGGAAAGTCTTCCTTATTACCAAACAGAGGATTTGAATAGACAGAAAATTTATCTTCAATATTAGTAGAGGTTGATGGAAAAGAATAAGGAGTTGGAGAAATCAAGTCTGTAGGTTTGAATTCAGGTAAATGTAAACCCAATTCTTCCTTAGATGAAGGTGATTTTATAAGAATGGATGGGACTTGATATGACTCAACTGATTGTATTAAAAAGGTTGCTGGAAGATTTACTCCTCTTGAATGGAGTTCAGAAACCCTAGGAGGTATTTCAGTCCAATCAGGATTGGATGGCCCAGAAGAGAAAGGATCTACAAATGATATGTCTTCAAGGTGTAAAACTAAAGAAGAAGAAGAGGTTTTATGTATTCTCCTTGAAGAGGCTCCCCTAATAAGTCCTTCTGGATCTGGTAGATGGTTAACAATATCATAATTAGAATGTGATCTAGTATGCTTAAAAGTTTTGGGTGTAGGAATTACACTTAAGAAAAGTCCTCTACACTTAAATTGTCAACCCCAGGGGATTCGTAAACTTAGAGACAAAGCACATGCAATGCCAGAGATGGTATGAATATTTCTAATGTCAATCCCTACTTTCCTTAAAGGAAATATTGTAGAATCAAACTTAAGAGAGAAAAAGGCAACTTGAACCATCAAAATAATCTATGACTGGAACAAGGAAGAATGCATTTGCAAAAGAGATTTAGAAATAAAGTGGCAATCACTCTAGCTAGCTATTGATTAACTAATGAGTGTGTGTTTTATTTAGCAAAGACACTTTAGTAGTCTCATCATAGGAGCCCTTCAAACTTGCTTATGTAAAGATTTCCTTCTTACACTAATTTGTCTTGCACTATCATAGTTTGCTTGCACTAGTGCAGGAACAAATATTTTAAGTGGAGGGTATAAATCGTGTTTGTGCGAAAAGCATTTTTCTTCCTACAAGGGCTTGAACTTTTATAGTTTTAGAGCACTTAGATCCCATGGCAAGAAACTATTTCTTGCACTAGATTAGAGCTTCTTGCAGTTGGCATTTAATTCTTGAAATAAGTGCTTAGTTACTGCAAGTGTTACTATACTGTGAAATCCAATTGCACACATAAAAATGAATGTTTCTGATTTTAATAGAGTGTAGAAATAAAGAAACAATCCATATAATTTATCTTGTCATGAAGTATTAATGAAAGCAAGGAAACTACTGGAAGTAAACTAAAAAGGCTGCTGCATCACACTAACGTGCACTGGTGCAAGTTCATTTCTCTTGCTTGGACTAGGCGGGGAAAACCAAATCAAACAAAAATCCAGAAAATGAATAGCACACCAATGTGCACTAGTGCAGGTTTATTTCTCCTTCTTGGACTAGGCGGGGAAAACCAAATCAAACAAAACCGCAGAAAATGAATAGCACACCAACATGCACTGGTGCAGGTTTATTTCCCCTGCTTGGACCAGGTGAGAAAACCAATCCAGAATCAGATGCAAAAAAATGAATTTTGACTACTTCATGCTGCGGATCCACTTTCACTCAATAGGAATACATGTGTTGTAAATTAAATCACACTTGACAGTATAAACATAAATTAGAAGAAACAGAAAATAGGTTAAACGTGTGGGTTGGATGGGCCCTAGCCAACTAGCGCGTTTCCCTTTCAAATAGGAATGCTGCTCAGTATTTTATCAATTCATCAGCTTTCAAACACAGAAATACGATTTATGAAACATGAGGCGGAGCTCCCTTATTATTAATTCATAGAGGCAAATACATGCATGAATACATAGTCCAGCAAAGATTTGGGCGATAACAAAATGTAAGCTTGTTACCACCTCCCTAGTTATATCTCTGTTCTATACAAACTCTTATAAAAAAAACTATCTTGTCCTATTTACATTCTTCGTTATATAGGTCTTTGGCCAAAGGCCAAAAAGATTGTTTAACCATTTACATAACCGATATGCATAATTTAGCTTCTCGGCCTTCAAAATTAGACAGTTCAACAAAACTGGCCGTAGCCAATCTCCAGTTTTTCGTTCTTCATAAATCCAATCTCAGCTACCTTTGATCAACCTTATTGTCGTGGCTGAAGCTCGGCTGCCTTAATATATATCTTGCTCTCATGATCAAAGCTGTGCAAAGTGAGGTGGTGATCAAGGAGGTCTGGATCTGCTGCAAAGATTCACTGTGCTGGCTCCAGTGCGAGATCTGATCTTGCATTAGGATCAACAGTCATGGTAAGCACTTGACTACCAAACAAACATTGGAGATAAGTTACAAAAGTGATTATAAGCAAGAAATCATGCAATAAATAATTAATTAATGCTAAGTTAAGTTAAAAATATGAATTATAAAGTCCATGTGAAATACGTCATCATTCTTAGACTAGTGCAAGATGAGGGTGTATAAGAGAGGTAAAATAATGGTAAATGGTTATAATTTAGGAAGGGAAAAATGGTCAAAAGAGAGAAAATTAGGGGGCTAACATCCTCCCATCCCTAAATTGTTGTGTGTCCTCACACAACTCTTTACTTCTGCAAAAAAACTTCAAAAATTTGAGAGTTCCAGCTCAATCCTACTCTGGCATATTGTCGTCAACCTGCAATGTTTCAGATGTCTTCTTTATGATGGTCTTTAATTTCTTTGTCACCTTTTTAAGTTCCCTGAAACATTGTGCAACTCGGTACTTACTGACTTTAACTTCTCTTTTCATTTTCTAGATCTCTGCTGTCAATTCTCCTATGCTCTGTTCTTTATCCTCCTGCGCTTTGGCTACAAGCTACTGTAAATTCTGCACTTGAAGCTCTAACTCAACTACCCGAGAAGCGGGAGTTACCAAATCTTTTTCCTTTTGTGTTTTTGTCGGAGCTGTGTCTTCCTCAGGGACCTCCATATCTGTCATGGTTACATCAGGAAACTCTTCTCCCTTTGGTCACTCTTCTTCTAGTTCTTCCTCCTCTGGTTCTTCTTCTTCCATTTCTTCCTCCTCTAGTTCTTCTTCTTTTGCTTCTTTTTCTGTGGGTTCTTCCTCTTCCTTTTCAAATTCTCCCTCTTCTTCTTTGCATTCTTCTCCTCCTACTTCTTCTTCTTCAAATTCTTCTCCTTCTGTCTTTTCTTCTTCTGCTTCTTCTTCTTCTGGTTCTTCTTCTCACACTAGTGTTTCTTCTTGTACTAGTGTAAGAGGGGATTCCATGACCTGTGGGGACTGTGATTCTTTGCCTACATCAAAGAATTTACTCTTTTCCAGGGCTTGTTTATGAAATCTTCCAAAAGAGCATTGTCTTCGACCTCTGCAAACTTTTCTGCATCCTTAAGGACTGACAAGTTGTCATTTTCAGGCGTAGAAGGGGTCTCCTCAACGAGTGCGCTAACCGTTTTCTTATTTGAAGATGAGGCCTTTTCTGCTTTTTCAGATCATCTCCTTTTTGCAATGGTGCAAGAAGGACTTCCCTTTTCATTTTTACTCAGGACTTAATCATTTTGGGATCGAAGAAGAAAACTGAGGGAATATTATGAAAGTGGAATATGAAGAAAGGTAAAAACATTTCTAGAAGGTCTGCTTGCACTGGTTCAAGAAAAAATAACTGCAGAGAAAATTAAGCATTACTTGAGTAAAAATATCCATGCTAATTACCCCAACTGTATAAATATTGGTTCTGTTGAACCTACTTTTACTTGGTGGTTGCTAGCATATCTAAAGATCAAGCAACATTTTATTTTTATTAGAAATTTTTGATCTTCCTGCCAACAAGCTAGTTTTTAGGTTGATCCTTCTACAGTCATGTCAGCAAACTGATTTTCATAATTACAGGAAAATATTTTTCTTTACTTTTCTTATTTTTTATTATTTTATTCCTTTTTTTATTATTTTATTTTTAAGAAGAAAGAGAATTCATGTTTTCAAAAGGTTGGTATTACCATTCACCATTACCATCCCAAATTGTTGTTGGACTTGTTGTGTAAAATCTTTCCTGGTAGGTGGTTGAAAATACTTCTTTAACCTGTGTCTATTTACCAATAATACTAAATTTTGTCCATCAATAGTTTTAACTTCTATTGCTCCATTCTCAAATACTTGGATTACTTCATAAACTCCCATCCAACATGTATGGGATTTCCCTTTAAAGATGTTAAATCTAGAATCATAAAGGAGCACCCAATCCCCTGGTTGGAATTGCTTTTTCTAAATAGACTTGTCATGCCACCTTTTATGTTGCTACTGAATTATTATGTTCTATTGAAAAACATCCCTATGAAATTCATCTAACACATTTAATTGGAGAAGACGTTGCTGTTGTGCCTCAGAGAGATCTAGTCCTAATTGAACTGCAGTTCTAAAAGTTCTGATCTGGAATTCAATTGGTAACAAAACTTGTTTGCCATATACCAGCTCCTTCATATGTACAAATACTTCATATCCTGTAATATAGTGACTAAACTTACTAATTGCAAAAATTACAGCTAAAAACTCTTTCTCTGTAACTGTATAATTTACTTTAGCGGAAGACAAATTATTACTAATATAATGAATAGCATAGGATTGTTTATTTTCCTCTTGTCCTAAAGTTGCACCAATAGCCAAATCTGAAGCATCAGAGGAAATATGAAAAGGTAGAGACCAGTTAGGACCTCTTAAAACTAGTGCATGTGCTAACTTTTCCTTCAATGTTTCAAAAGACCAGTTGGCAAGATGTGGTCCAAGAAAATTCACTATCCTTAGCTAGAAGTCAGAAAAGAGGAGTAGGTATCTTAGAAAAAATTTCAATGTATCTCCTATAATAACCAGCATGTCCTAAAAAACCTCTTCCTTCCTTTTGAGTTTTGGGTGTAGGAAGATGTAGAATGATTTCGATCTTTGCTGGATCAACCTGGATACCTTTACCAGAAATCAAATGGCCAAGTACCATTCCTGATTTACACATTAATCTACATTTCTTGTTACTCAAGGCGAGATGGGCTTCCTGACAACGAAGAAGTACTTTTTCCAAATTTGTGAGAGCTTCCTCAAAAGAATCACCAAACACAAAAAAGTCATCCATATAAATTTCTACAAATTCTAGATCAGCAAAAATGGCCATGACTACCCTTTGGAAGGTAGCCAGGGCATTACATAAACCAAAGGGGAACACTCTATAAGCAAGTGTACCCCATGGACTTGTAAAATTAGTTTTATCCTGATCTTTGGGTGTAATATATATTTGGTTATAACCATTGAAGCCATCCAAAAAGGAAAAATATTTCTTTCCTGCAAGGGTATCAACCACCTAGTCAACGAAAGGGAGAGGGAAGTAATCTTTGAGAGTCGCTTTGATTAATTCTCGATAATCAATACAAATACACCATCTTCCATCTTTCTTAGGTACTAACACTAATGGAGAGACCCATTGACTTTCGGAAATAGGATAGATAAAACCAGCATCCAAGAGTTTCTGTACTTCTTCCTTCACAATATCTCTTAGAGATGGATTCATTCACCTTTGGGGTTGTCGGACAGGCCAGGCGCCTTCCTAAATATAGATAAAATGTGTACAAGTTTTAGGGGGAATTCCCTTCATATCTTCATAGCCCCATGCAAAGGCATTAAGATGGTTTTACAACAAATTCACAAGCTGCTCTCGATGAGATGTGTCCAAATCTGAACTAATATACAAGGATTTACAGAGGCTAATCTCAACAAGATTAGTATCAGGCTTAGGAGTACTCAAGGGGGTGGTCAAATGCAATGGTACAGAAGAATGAGAATCATGGTTATCTTGAAAATCTAGGCTGAAAATCTGGCTCAATAGCTCAAAATTAGGCATAGTGTCTAGATTATTCAAGGAATCTCGAATCTCATTTTCTTGTGAAGACCCAGTATGCTGATGGATAAAGGAAATGGGTTGACTCTCCTCATCACTTATCCAACCATAAAGTATCTCGAAGGTCTTGAATGGATCTAGCAGGGGGTATAAGGTAACTTTCTTCCTAGAATCTCCATGCGAAATATACATATCACCGGAGCGACATCCAATATATGCATTGGCTGTAGCATGCCATGGTCGACCCAACATCAAGGGATGTGCTCCTATTGGGTTCTTTGGTTGAAGCACAATGAAATCAACAAGTTATTCCCAAGAATCTAATGAGATGATCACATTGTCCAATACTCCTTGTGGCTTAATTTTAGATCTATCTTCTAATTCAAGTATAGTGGGAGTAGGGCGAAGATGAGATAACTGAAGTTGATCCATGGTTTTCTTAGTCATGACATTAATGGCTGCTCCGAGGTCTATAAGAACATTAGAGTCCATTACCACTCTAAACTAAGACAATGGGGTTTCTAGGATCAGTGTATTTTTCCATAGGCACACATCTCGCCATCAACTTTGCTACCCTACCAACAAATTGAATGGTTTGGGGTTCCAATCTCTTCCTCCTAGGTTTCTTGAGATAGAGTTCCTTGATGATCTTGGTATAAATAGGGATCTCTTTGATGGCTTGGAGTAGAGGCATCTTAATGAAAAGATTCTAAAGCTCTGATGTCAAGCTAGTCTCAGAAATAGGCTCACTTCTTCCATTACTAGCCTCTCTAGGAAGGGAGGCTAGTTGGAAGAAGATGGCAAGGATTCAAAGGGTAAGGGCTTCTTAGTGACAACTTTTGGAGAATGATTAAGAGTTTCATCTTCTTCTTTCTCTTCAATAATCACTCTAGCTTGCTTCCAATTTTTATATGTTACAATCCTTCTCGATTTTAATTGAATATCATGAACCCCAACTGGAATAGACTAGTACTCAAATAAAGGTGGGTTAGTTACAAAGATCATTTGCACTGCTTTATTATTGTTACGATTAGGCATAGGTTGAGCAAGCAAATAAGGAGGTCGAAAAGGTGGAGGTAATGGTAATGGTGGAGTAGACTAACTCAGAGGTTGAGGCATTGGATAATGTGTATGTGTAGATGCATATCACTGCATGGGTGGCTGGTAGGAATTTGGAGAATGAGTTGGCCCTCTCCAACCTTATTGCCATGGTTGGGAAGGTTGCCCATGCTGATATTGGTTTCCATATTGCCACTTCTAATTAGTGTTAGGATAAGAATATGCATGCGAATTATAACCAAAATAGTGTGGAGAAAATTCAGGAGCCATACCTGCACCTACGTGAGGCCAATTTCTTTTTGCTCCCATAGCATACAAGTATTCAGCTTCAGGATGTCCCCCTGTAAATACAACTTTAAGTCCTAGTATAGAGGGACATTTTTCTGTGATATGGTCTTCTACACAAATAACACACTTTATTAGTTTCTTTCAAATTAACAGGACATTCTTTAGGAGGATGTTTTTCTCTACACTTAGGACAGAAAATACTTAATGACACTTGTTCCTTCATGAGTTTTTGTTGAAACTTTAGTGAGACCAAGTGTTTGGTAAAAGTACTCATTATATCAATTTTCAAGTTTTCCATTTTATTTTCTACTCCAATAATCATAGAATCAGTAGATTCAATTTTTCTATTTCTATTTCGAGTTCCTCTACTGGATCTATACTGATTTCTTGAAAATTTCCTACATAATTCACAAATTTGTTTGAATGTTTGGTGAGAAATATCACCTTGTCCTAACAGATTTAAATTATTTCTAGCATTATCAGTAATTCCTCTTAACAACAAGGTTCTAATAGTACTGGAATCAAGCTTAAGTTTCGACCTTTGTAAAATATAGAGAAATCTTTATAGGTAATCTTCAAGAGTTTCATCATCATCCTGCATGATAATAAAAATCTCATCCTGCATGTCCCGAGTTTCACAATATTTTTGATATTTAGATAAAAACACTCTCTTCATTTGATCCCAAGAGGCTATAGTGTTTCGTCCTAACCCTATAAACAAGTGTAAATCTGAGCCCTTGAGAGTAACAGGAAATAATCTTAGCTTCTGAGAATTAGTTGAATAATCATAACTTCTACACAATATATCAAAATCAAATAAAAAAGAGTCAGGATCTTCATGAACTTTACCATGGAAATGAGGGAGAGCTGATGGTGAAATATTCTTCATTTGTGCCACAGTATCGGGGTCCACAATTGGAAGCACAAAAGTGGATTGTTCCCCACCTACCTGGTTTTCACCAGTCCCTTCCACATGATCTTCATGGTCTGCCATTGTTTCCCTTTTGCTCCCAACACACTGAACCACACCTGAGCTGTTTTCACCAAAATCTAGGTGGACTGTTCCTGTTTGATGGGTTTGAATTGGATTGGGCTTCCTGCTCATAGAAGGAGACCCAATATGACAATTTTTTTCCAAATACTTTCTGCCCTTAGTGGGCTTTGAACCCCTACCTTTTCTAGGCATTCAAATAAAAAAAAGAAGGAAAAATAACAAACAACTTCTAATAAAGAATGCTGTCAGAAATTAATCAACACCAGTAAAATTCCTTCAGAGAATGTTTTCTTGCAAAAAATAAAGGAAAAATAACCTCTATTGTATAACCAAAAAATTCTTACCAAATAAAATTGCCTCCCCGGCAACGGTGCCAAAATGTTGGATGTAGGAATTACACTTAAGCAAACTCCTCAACACATAAATTGTCAACCCAAAGGATTCGTAAACTTAAAGGCGAAGCATAGGCAATGCCAGAGATGGTATGAATATTTCTAATGTCAATCCCTACTTTCTTTAAAGGAAAGATTGGTTTCTTTAAAGGAAAGATTGTAGAATCAAACTAAAGAGAGAAAAAGGCAACTTGTGTTAGATGATCCAAAAATAAAATATTATCATAGGTTATAAAGTTGGAATAAAATAATTATTAATTTAAGATATTAAATTAATAATTACTATTCTAGAATGTTTAATTATTTAATGGAGACATTTAGAATTAGTATATTGTTGTAACAAGATATGACTCTCCAAATGTGTCGTATCTTAGGCTCTATTTTAGCAGATTAGTTAGCTAGTTGTTTTGAATAGCATTTATTGTAATTGGACACTTGTTATTTAATAAGTGATCCATAATTAGAGGTACTTAGGACATTGAGCTTATAAATAACTCATTGCAAGAGTGTCTGGATGTTCGGGTGCAAAATCTTGCAAAATCAAATATGTAATTATTTTTTTTCTGATTAACAAAACTACGTGTCTGAGGACACTTCTGCCATTAACTTGAACCATCGAAATAATATAAGACTGGAACGAGGAAGAATGAAATTGTAAAAGAGATTTAAAAATAAAGGGGCAATCACTCTAGCTAACTATTAATTAACTACTAAGTGTGTGTTTCCTTTAGCAGAGACATTTTAGCAGTCTCATCAGATGGGTCCTTCAAACCTTTTTATGTAAAGGTTTCCTTCTTGCACTAATCTATCCTGCACTATTGCAGTCTGCTTTCACTAGTGCAGGAACAAAGATTTTATGCAGAGGGTATAAATGGTGTTTATGCTAAAAGTGTTTTGCTTCCTGTGAGGCCTTGAACTTTTCTAGGTTTAGAGCACTCAGATCTCGTGGCAAAAAACTAGTTCTTGCAGCATATCAGAGCTTCTTGCACTTGGCATTTAATTCTTGAAATAAGTGCTTAGTTACTGCAAGTGTTATTATATTGTGAAATCCAATTGCACACATAAAAATGAATGTTTCTGATTTTAACAGAGTGCAAAAATAAAGAAATAATCCATATAATTTATCTTGTCATGAAGAATGAATGAAAGCAAGGAAACTGTTGGAAGTAAACTAAAAAGGCTTGCTACATCACACCAACGTGCACTGGTGAAGGTTCATTTCTCCTGCTTGGACCAGGTGGGGAAAACCAAGTCAAAAAAAATTGCAGAAAATGAATAGCACACCGACATGCACTGGTGCAGGTTTATGTCTCCTACTTGGATCATGTGGGGAAAACCAAATCAAACAGAACTAGAGAAAATGAATAGCACACCAACGTGCACTGGTGCAGATTTATTTCTCTTGCTTGGACAAGGCGAGAAAACCAATCCAGAATAAGATGTAAAAAATAAATTTTAGCTACTTCACGTTGCCGATCCGCTTTCAATCAATAGGAATACATGTGCTGTAAATTAAATCACACTTGACAGTATAAATATAAATTACAAGAAATGGAAAATAGGGTAAATGTGCTAGGTTGGCTTGGCCCTAGCCAACCAATGCTTTTCCCTTTCAAATAGGAACGATGCTTAGTATTTTATCAATTCATCACCTTTCAAACATAGAAATATGATTTATGAAACATGAGGCGGAGCTCCCTTCTTATTAATTCATAGAGGAAAATATCTTGTCCTATTTACATTCTTCGTTATATATATTTTTGGCCGAAGGCCAAAAAGATCGTTTAACCAATTACATAACCGATATGTAGAATTTAGCTTGTCAGCCTTCAAAATTAGGCAGTTCAACAAAACTAGTCGTAGCCAATCTCTAACTATTCATTCTTCATAAATTTGATCTCAGCTACCTTTGATCGACCTTGCTGTCGTGGCTGAAGCTCGGCTGCCTTCAGATCTATCTTGTTGTCATGGCCGAAGCTACACAAAACGAGGCGGTGATCAAGGAGGTCTAGATCTGTTGCAAAGATTCGTTGTGTTGGCACCGGTGCAAGATCCGATCCTGCACTAGGATAAACGGTCATGGTAAGCACTTGACTACCAAACAAACATTGGAGATATTGATAAGTTACAAAAGTGATTATAAGCAAGAAAATCATGTAAAAAATAATTAATTAATGCTAAGTTAAGTTAAAAATAAGAAATATAAAGTTCATGCGAAATATGTCATCATTCTTGGACTAGTGCAAGATGAGGGTGTATAAGAGAGGTAAAACAACGGTAAATGGTTATAATTTAGGAAGGGAAAAATGGTCGAAAGAGAGAAAATTAGGGGGCTAACAAAAAGGAGCCAACTTGCAATAGTGGAATCGCTAGTGAAATATTTTGACCTATATCCTATCCTTTATTCACCTTAAAGAAAAAGGGAAAATCGTTGCCCCAAGGAAAATTTAACTTTCAATCCTTCACTCCCCCCAACAGCGCCAATTTGATGTTGTCCTTTGAGATAACCTAAGGTTAATTATTTATGCCAAAGCATCTATAATCTTTTTTTTTTTGTTTTGAATGATTGGATGACTAGTGAACTATTTTTATAAACAGGTGCTTTAAACTTAGATAGATTCTTAGGTAAAATAGCAGGTTGTTATTTATTTGCACATGGTTAGTTTGATTTTAATGTGATAGAGAAGTAGAGTATGGAGAGGTATAATTGATTTGATATTCAAACTGAATATTTAACCATTTACAAGAAGAAATTAAGAAAACAGCGATTTCTTAATAACATAATATAATCAAATTATTACAAAGATCTAATGTAATTTATATTCAAAGTGGAATTTACCATAAGAAATAGTTCTATAATTATTCTCTTATTTAAATTACAACTTCACAGAGGATTCAAAATGAAATTGAAACTCAATTAAATTTTAAATCCGATAACTGCAAAAGCCTTAATTTATATGAAGAAAACATAATGAATAGACAAGATGAAATACAACTCACTGAGAGACAGACCATATGAGTTAAATTCAAAGTCTTTTATTATTTCAAAAATGCTCCAGCTTAGTACAAATCTGCTTGATAACTTGTTCAAGGGTTCAACCCTTAATAACTTAAAGGAGGATTTATTTATACAAAATTTTACAAAAGATCTACAATATGTTTGGAATAGAATTCCAAAATAGTACAAAATTACAAAAATAGAACAATATAATAGGAACAAAAAACTGTTCAAGAGGTGGCTCTATCCTTTAGGGATCTGATGATGATCTGGCCTGAAAACACTGATGAGTTGTTCTGCTGTAAAAATGAGAAAATTACTCAATTGCTTCACACAGTTGATCCCATATTTGTTCACATGGGATTTGTTCATTTACCATCTTTCTAAATGTTCCATCGACCTTTGTGTATCTCTTGAAATTAGGCTTGGTGAGAAACAAATGTTTAATTTCACGTAAGATGGTTAAATCATACTCCAAGGCTTCTAGGAAAGCCTTCCCTTTTATTTGTCCTTTATCCCCTACAAATTTGGTTTTGTCTACTGCCACAGTATATAATCCTTTACAATAATCATCTAATCTAATCAATTTATCATTCAAGCCTACTTATCCTGGCAACCCTTTCTGATTTAAAACATTAAGTTTTGAATGAAATCTCTTGACAAAAATATCCAAGGTTTAACACTTAGTTTCTAATTGATTGATCAAATTATTTTCTGTAATACCTTCTTGATCTCTAAGATGGTAGTTGTTCTATTATATATGTGTAGAAGCTAAATTTCAATTGGAAGATTGGAGAGACCTGGCCCCTGACCCTGGTCATTCCAGAGGTCACACCTCTCAATACAAGCATACCACTCACCTTTATTGGTTGATGAAAACTATTGTGGCCAAGGGTATAATGAACCCTCCAACTGGCTTCTTTAATTGTGATCCTAGATTTCAGAAAATCCAAAAGGAGTTTCTACTTATCTAGTTCCAAATTCAGCAACAGAGTGTTCATCTCAGTCACATTGAGAAACACATTCTGTGTCTTCCTCAGTTTGAATTACTAGGTTCAAGTGTAAAGGATCTAACTCGAGTGGATTCCTATGATGAATAAAAATATGCTCAACTCTGTTTGATTTAATTTTTTTTTAATTTTGTATGGTAAATATGTTGATTAGGCTTTTATGTTACAGTTATTTAGCTTGTAGATGGTTTCAAGACTTTTAGTCTTATAAGGAACTGTTAGACAAACTTAGACTATATTGTTTCTAGATGGCTTATAATGTTGTTCGATGCCCAACAGACCTAGTTTTGCAATGGGCAGGTTCAGGCCACTGAACTCCTTGAATATGGTTGTAACCTGATTTTGCTTAAAATGAATGGAAGTGTCCTACTAAGCTTACAAAAAAAAATAATAAACTTTTTTAGTTTATTTTTTTCATAAAAAAAATCTATCAATAATTTAAGAATAACCAAATAATAACCCACTTTCTTTTATTTTCTCATTTAAATTTACATCAAGCCATTTATCTTTTAAATAAAATTTAAAAATTGAACAGTGTTCTTTTAATGATTAAATAACATAAATTACATAACTTAAAAAATAAAAAATAAAACCATTCAAAAAAATCTAAAGCATAATTTAAAATATAGAAGGGAAGAAATAATAATTAAAGCACATATTTTAAAAAGATAAAAATATAGTCTGCCTGGGGTAGCTCAATTGGCAATGGCCGTGGAAATGAAGTCTCACTGAATGAGAAGCCTTGGGTTAAAATCTTGTGCTACCCCGAAGCCTTGGGTTCAAATATTATGCTAACCCCTCAATCGGAGTGAGAAGATGGACATGATGAAGATGTAGTCCTACAAACCTTACAAAAAAAAAAAGAAAAAAAAAAGAGATAAACATATAATAGTTTAAAAATATTAATTGAAAAAAAACAACACAACTTAATAAAACAAACAAATATTAATTCAATTTTTTTTTGCATTTTTTTTTAGTGTTTGGTTAATTTTTTTTTTTATTTGTTTGGAATAAATTTAGTTTTCTAAATTTAAATTTAGGGTTCTATACTGTATGGTGTTATATATAGGTTTTTCTAATTATTTATTAAATGAAAATAAAATTTAAAATTTTAATTTAATTTTCTATTTTATATTTATATATATAAATAATTTTATTTTGATTATTTTATTATACAAAAAAAATGTTATTTGTATGCCTTGCAGGAAAGAGGTCAAAATGACTAGGGAGATGGTAGAATACAAATACTCTCCCTATGCATAAGATGAGCAATGTGGTGTTGAGCACTCCTACTTTGGTAGACACATTGAGAAGCTTGAAGGAAAAAATAAGGAGTTGTAAGGCAGATAATGACATGATCATACATGAATAAGAGAAATAAGGAGAGGTTAATGTTATACTCCTTCGAAGTTGTCAGAATTGCAGTGACAAGGGCAACATGGAATTGGCCATGGACAAGAGGACAAAACTAATGGGGCATATGGAAGTTGGTCTCATGGTGGTCACATTCTGGATAGAGATGACACAGTTAGATATGACAGGTTGTTGGACACTCCAGATAGAAGAGGTGATGGATACAGGTACTATTCTAGTTCTGGTCCTAATAGACATCACAATTGTCATTGTTATCATCCTTATAGGATGACTTATAGGGGATACTTACCAAATGAGTTTAAGAAAGAAAAGACACCTACTTTTGATGGATACTTAAAGAAACTAGAAGATCCAAATGCTTGCATACTTGGGATGAATAAGTTCTTTGAGTTTCATGAGTACACAGATAATATGAAGGCCATAATAGTTATCTTCAGCATGAGAGGTAAAGCAAACATCTGGTGGGAAGATGTGAAGCAGGTTAGAGACATCAGCATAGATGACTTGACATGGTGTGAGTTCAAGTGTATTTTCAGGAAGAAGTACTTGTCAGAAAGGTACTACAGGATTAAGGCCAAAGAATTCTATGAGATAAATATGGGAACCATGACAAATGAAGAGTACACGACTAAGTTCCTGTAGCAGTTGAGGTATGTATTGTATCTTAAATATGAGAAGGCTAAAGTTCAACTATTTGTCAGTGGATTGTCATTATAATTTAGAGATCGGATTGAGTATGATGATCCTTGGTCACTTCAGGAAGTCATTAGGAAATTGAAGCATTGCTATGAACTGTCAAAGCGTAAGAATGAATCATAGAAAGGATGGAAAGAAAAAGACAAAGATAAAAGTAAATGGTAGCCGAAAAGAGCAAGGTCTCAGTATGCAGACGAGAAAGAAAATGTGCCACCACAAAAGAGGTTCAATGCATGTAGACATGGACATGAGTGTCAACAACAACATAGAGGTGAGGGTACTAGATGGTTGGAGTGTTGGACATGTACTGAGGATCACCTTAAGAGAGATTGTCCAAAGAATCAGGGTGGTATGCCTAAGATATATAGTGCATAGGAGGCACATAATATTGGGGATGTTGGTGAGAGTGTTCCTCATGTTTATGTAACATTGGATAACAAATAGACAAACCATGAGGCATTTATCATTGAGATGGATGGTAAGATTTGTGATCAAGTTATTTCTATTTTGATTGACCCTATATCTAATTATAGTTATGTCAGTCCTTACTTGGTGGATAAATTTGGTTTGAGTAAGGAATTTCATGTAGAATATTGGTTAGTGCAGTTGGCCACATGTACAAACAAGTGAGTTCATCAATGGGTAAGAGATAATGCTTTTGATTTGAATGGTATGCCTATCGCAACACATTTGAATGTATCACCGTTGGGATCATACCATATGTTGTTAGGTCTGGATTGATTGTACCTTCATAGGACCAAGGTGGATTGTCACAACAAAGCCCTTGAGCGTTTGGATGACAATGGGGAACCAAGAGTCTTAGAGGGAAAGTAGAAATCTACATCAATTAGGATGGTGACAACTATGCAGGAAAAATGTAGTCGCAGAAAAGGGTGTATGTTATTAACAATGCACATTTCTAGTGACAAGGGTAAGGAATTTGAGGATGCAAATGTTTTGAGAAGTTAACCATTTATACAACAATTTTAGGATGTATTTCCTGAAGTCATTTAGAGTTTCCACCTCACAGGGAAGTATAATTTTTTATTGAGTCAGTGTCAGGTGTAGCTCCACCATCAAAGACACCTTGCAAGATGAGCACACCTGAATTGGTAGATTTGTAGTTGTAGTTGAAGGAAATGTTGGACAAGGGATATATTAGGCCAAGTGTATCTCCTTGGGGTACACCAGTGTTGTTTGTAAAGAAGAAATATCATACTCTCAGATTGTGCATTGACTATAGGAAGTTGAACAAAGTGATCGTCAAGAACAAGCATCTGTTACCAAGGATTGATGACTAGTTCGATCAGCTGAAGGGAGAAGCAGTGTTCTCAAAGATCTACTTGAGATCAGGATACCATCAGGTACGCATCAAGGAAGAGGACATTTACAAGACAACGTTCCACACTAGGTATGGGCATTATGAGTTTGTTGTAGTTCCATTCAGTTTGAATAATTCTCTAGCTACATTAATGTGCTTGATGAATAGTGTGTTGCGTTAGTATTTGGATAACTTTGTTACTATGTTCATTGATGACATATTGGTATATTCTAAAAATGAGGAAGAGCATGCTGAACATTTAGTAGCAGTGCTAAGGTTGTTGAGAGAGCATCAGTTGTGCACTAATCTCAACAAGTGCAGTTTCTTTTAGATTGAGGTAAACTACTTCGGACATGTTGTTTCCAAGGAGGGCATTGCAGTAGATCTAGAAAAGATAAGGACCATCATGGAGTGGGTAGCTCCCGGGAATGTGGATGTGGTGAGATCCTTCATGGGATTGGTAGGCTATTATAGGAGGTTCATCTTGAACTTCTCACATATTTGTTTATTCTATTACATCATTGTAGAGGAAAGGTAAGAAGTTTGAATGGATAGAGGAGTGCGAGTCAAGTTTTGAGAAACTTAAGCAGTTGTTGACACATGCACCAGTGTTACAAATTGAAGATCTAGACAAGGAGTTTGTAGTATGTACATATGCTTGTAAAAGAGGATTTGGTGGAGTCCTTATGCAGGATGGATAGGTGGTATGTTATGAGTCAAGGAAACTAAATGGGTATGAGCAGGATTTTCCCAACACATGATCTTGAGTTAGCAGCGATAATACATGCATTGAAGATGTGGAGGCACTATCCTCTTCGCAAGAGGTTTGTGCTGATGAGTAATCACATTGGGCTAAGGTATTTGTTTGTCTAACCAAATCTAAACACCTAGCATGCTATATGGTTGGCCGCAATCAGTGAATTTGACTTCAAGATAAGGTACATCAAAGGAAAGGAGAATAGGGTGCCAAATGATCTTAGTAGGCGGGTACAAAGAAATCACTCAGCATCTATCATCTCTTATGGGAAAGACTTACATGATGGGATCTTTCAGGTAGGTCAATACGATCTCATGTATATGGATATTGTGCACAATTTGCAGTAGAGCACACATATAGGTAGTAGTAGAAGTATAAGTGCAGGTGTAGGTGCACAGGATGTGGACTATTGCCTTAAAACAAATGGATTGGTTAGATTTAGGGATGTGATATATGTTCCAAACAATAGTGATATCAAGAACATTATCTTAAGGCAGTTTCACGCGAAACTATATTCAGGTCACCCAGTCTACCAAAAGACAATGACCACAGTGAAGAAATTATATTGTTGGCCAAATCTGAAGAAGGATGTAATAGATTTTTTTGCTAGGTGTTTCAAACTTCAGTGTTGTAAGGCAGAGTCTAAGCATCCAGGTGGGTTGTTACAACTGATTGTGATTCCAGAATGGAAATAGCAGGTCATTTCCTTAGATTTTATCACAAGTTTTTCGAGGACAGTGAGACAGCATGATTCCATCATGATTTTGGTGGACATGTTCACAAAGGTTGTGTACTTCATTCCAATGAAGTATAGATTCTTAGCTAGTGATGTAGAATAGGTATTCATAATATAAGTGGCCATATTGCATAGAATTCCAAAGAAGATTGTGTGGGACATGGATGCAAAGTTCACTTCCAAGTTTTAGAAGGAGTTGTTTGTAGGTTTGGGCATAGAGTTGGCCTTCAGTACACCTTATCATATGCAAACAACTGGACAAACGGAGAGGGTCAAAAGGATATTGGAGGACATCTTGAGGATGTACATGATGCATCAACAACAAAAGTGCGAAGAGTATCTTCCACTAGTAGAGTTCACTTACAACAATGGGTATCATGAATCTTTAAAGATGAGTCTATTTGAGGCATTGTATGGTAGGAGTTGCAATAATCCCATCAGTTGGATCTATCGAGTTAATTGGGTGTTGGTTGGACCAGACATATTGGCAGACAAGTAAAAAAAAATGCAAGTTATAAATAAGAATCTAAAGGCAGCACAAGATAGGTAGAAGATTCACGCAGATCATAATAAGTTGTTCAATGAGTTCCATATTGGGAAACATGTGTAATTTTGCATCAAACCAAACAAGATCTCCTTAGCGATTGGATCATGTAACAAGCTGGCACCATGATTTTGCATACCCTTTAGGATTATTTACAGGATTAGGTCAGTATCTTATCGACTCGCATTTCCTCGGAAAATGAAATTCCATGATCTTTTCCATGTTTCAATACTTAAGAATTATTTTAAAGATGTTGATCATGTGATTGAATGGCTTGTATTGAAGGTGGAACCAGATGGAGAATTCCAGCCGAAGCCTCAGCGTACATTGTAGAAAAAGGTGCTTATGCTCCAAAACCGAGGAATCGAGTAGGTTAAAGTGCAACAGAAGCACTTTGGGCCCTATGAATTTACATGGGATATGGTGTATTAGATGCAGGCTATGTATCCTTTGTTGATTTTCAGTTGAGGTAAAGCAGTTTTGGTATGATGTTTGGTATATGCTTTGGCAAATGTTTTTGGGTGATTTTTTTATATATGTACATATGTATATGGATGTAAATACCACCATGAGATATGTTATAAAGCTACAATAAGCAGTATGGGTGTCATGTTATTTATAATTGTCATATTGTTATGTTGTCATGTTGGTTTGCTTGTGAGTAGGGTGATCATTGTAAATACTACATTGAGTTACGTTATAAAGCTCCATGGGTAGTATGTTTGCCTTTTAGTGATTTTGCTGAGTTATAAGTGTGGTAGAACACTCAGGATGGTGTCCCCCAAGGGGGAGGTTTCTATAACAGCCTTGGTGAAAATTCCATGTAATAAAAGTTAAAAAATGATAACCACGGTTTAAGGGACACTTTTTCCAAGTTGAATGCTGGGAAAGGCATCCTAGTGGGTGTTCATTTGGTTTATTATGGCTAAGGAAAATGGCAAAGACAATGGATAAGGCTTTGGAGAGGAAAATGACATTGTTGGCACATTTATTTATGAAAGTAATGGAAATTAGGATAAAAGGAAGGTGAAAGGTCACAGGTTGCATGTGAGGAGGAAAATGAAGGAATATAATGGAAAATGAATAAAATGGAGGACTATTTGATAAAACGGCTTCTAGGGATTAGTATGTAACCTTTTGTTAGTTTAATTTGGAGCTCTCTCATTATTCTCTCTCTCTCTCACTCTTCGAAACTTAGAGTTTTCTTGGAGAATTTTGGCATTAGATAAAGAAAGGTAAAGAAGGAAAGGGGAAGGAAGGAGCAAGCAAGGAAGAGAAGGATCAAGCAACTACAACAATATTCTTTGTGGGTATTGATTTGCATGTTTATTTTCCTTTCTATTTGGCATGCATGGTATTGCATGTGGTTCTTTTTCTGTTAGGGCATGAGTTTTTCCAGGTGTGACAGTGTTTCCATCCTAGCCTTACCATTTTCAAATAGTCATGGTGTGATGGGGTTGTCATGTTTTGTTTGAGATGGACTTCTGGATGGATTCGAAGCTAAGTGAGGTGGATATATGAATTATATAACACATGGCATAGTGGTCCCTGGAGCAGATTAAGGATCATGGTAAAGCCACTGGCCTAGTAACACCTGAGCCAGACTATGGGATACAATAAATCAGGGATTATGTTGCCTTGGTGGGACTAGGAATCGTTGCCGATGAATGGAGAGATATATGGTAAAGCCAAGAGGTGGATTTCTCTCTGTTGAGCCTAGTAATCCTAGATTAGGATATACAGTAAATCCTGGAGAGTGGGTCTCGATTTAGGACGTAATGATCCTGTGTGGATTGCTGTAAATCCTGAGAGACTAGGAGACAGGAAAATTCCTCACGATGTAGGTGGATAAATCTTATGGTGTCCATGCTTGTTTGGCATAGAAATATGCTGGAGATGATGGTAAAGGCTGTTATTACATGTTTACTACATTGGCGTAGTGATCCGAGATGGATTACAGTAAAGCCTAGTTTCTATTGATGAGGGTGAGGTGGTTTAGCCTCGAGATACCCTGGTTGGTTCTTTTGTTTTGAGTGCCACATTCATGCTTGGAATATGGAATGGGGGTGAATGTTTGAAGAGAGATTTTTCTCAACCATTCTATAGTCGGGTGCAATGTGGTAGTCCCATCACAGGTTTGCATTTTGCATCATCAATATGAGATTATTTATCCTTCTAATTCTATGAGTATTATATTGGTTTATATGTGGATAATATGGTTGTGATTTCCTTGGTATTTATGTTACTATTATGTTGTTTGCGTATATGTTTGATGACACTGACTATGTATGGCTCTCATCATATTTTTACTTGTCAATGAATGAAAAATGTATCTATGACCTAATAGATGATAATGAAACAATGATATAAGGGTACAATGCTCCTTAGTGATTCTTAGATAAGTATGAGATCCCTATGCTTAAATATGTTGTTTACACCTGTAGATTACATATTCTTGATATCTTTGATGAAATGTTTGTCAAGGCTAGTAGGGGTCAGATTAGGGGCTTGTTCAAGTATTTACATTTTCATCATTGTTTCCTTGTTATCTTTCTGTTATGAATGTTTCATTCAATTCTGGGTAGTGACCTAGGCTATCACCCTAAAAAAGTGGCTGAAATTATGGGGATGCTGGCACACCACTGAGAAAAATATTCCCTCGATGCTGGCATGCCTTGTCATGAGAGTGTCCAAAATATCCTAGATGCTGTGAGGCCCATAACATGGGAGTGCCCAGAGGTAAAGTGGTCTAAAACCTTAGTGGGACCCATGGGCTAGCTACCTGAATGGTTGGGATGGTTCATGGGAATCTTGTAGTTGATGTGGAAGGTCTGTATGTTTTGTTTTTGTCAATTCCACTTCTTGAAGGTCACATAGGAGGTTGAATCCAATCATAGTAGCCTCTCGTCACATGTTTACCTCATCTGGCCTGTTTCTTAGCTAGATGTGGGAAGAGGGTGTTACAGAATTACATACATTCTTAGCATATCCTCAATCACTTGATTCACCCATTTAGCCTGCCTCAGTTTGAGGGTGGTATGCACCTAGCCTTCATTTTCCCCAATAGTTGACTTCTTTGCACGCTAACTATCCGAATAGCTAAAAGCCTAACCAACTATCTAATTGATCCAGTAAGTGCATTGTACAATCAATTCTCGATTTTCTTGATACCTACAAAATATCCAAAGGTGTTATGAATATGCATACTTTTCTTTTCGAAATCCATATATCAACACAATCCTTCTGAAATTCAGGAGATGAAATTACCTGTGTACACAACCTTGAAAATTGGAGTTTCTCGAAACCGAAGTATAACTTGATGTTTTACAGACCTAGATTTTGATAGAGGAATCATAAAAGCATTAGTAACTTGATCATCTTTTCTAAAATATGTATCACATTATCATGCATCGACCTTCTCCATAAATGGATATGAAGATGAGAATGGTTAATCTTACTATGTGAAACATAAATAGTTACAACTTATATCACACTTTGATTTTCACAAGAAACCACAACCAATGTCTCAATTTGAAAACCAAGTCCACCCATTATAAAGTCAAATCCATTACTATATTTGTGACAATGATGTAGTGCACCATGATACTTTACTTTTGTGGGTCAAAAACAGACCAAGTTTATTGTTTTTCATGACCAAGTTGTTAAGTTCCCTTAATATAACAAATAAATCTATCTATGAGTTTAAAGTGACCTTCATGTGGATCTTGCATATAATATAGGGAAAACACTCTTTAATGAAGGATTTTGTGGAGGCATTTCATGTTACAGAACAACGAAATATATATAAAAAAAAGCTATCTTACAAAAAAGTTTTGCTATTTGTAATAGACATTTTGTTTGTTGGTGTACTTATATCAATAGTGTGAATCAATTTCCCCAATATATGTAATATACATCAATGCACCATGTTTTGATACACACCAAGGTTTCTGAATGTCTATGTTGAACAATAGTATGTATGACATATTTTTGGAGCTTCCATATGTAATTTAAAAATTAACAACACTAGAGAACTTCTATCAACAATATGCATTGGTGTGCCACATCTTGATATGCATGAAAGCTTTAAAATATATTAAATACACTAGTGTGTATGATATATATTATTAAGCCTCAATTCTTAGTTTATACCAATGTGTCACTACATATGTAAAAGCATATGTGCTTATATCGTCTTACAAATCATAGGTTTTTGTAAAGTAATACTTTTATTTTTAGAGTTAAAATTACTATGAATTGAACTCTCAACATGATAACGCATCTCATTGAAAATAAAAATATTAAATTAATGTCTTAAATTTAAAAGTTAAAAATCTATTTAATAATTAATTTTTCCATAAATATTAAAAAAACATCTATTTATAAGTTATTGAAAGAAATAATATTTTTTTCACCAATTGGGCTGTGATCCAGCAGTGGTCTAAGCCATGTTTAAGGTGAGTGTTGTAAGGGTCAGAGGGTGGTTTAGCCATAGCATTCACATGCTTGGTATTGAAGGTAGGGTGGTAGTGCACATGCCATCAATTAATAACAATGAGATGGGCTAGAGTGATATCTGCTTACAGGTGTTAATGGTTTGATGCTCCTCGTTCCCAAATGCTTGGCTTCTAGTTTCAGTATTTGATGTTGGTATTATGCTCCTGGATAGCTCGTGGCCATTTGAAAGGAAAGCTCATGGCCTCTACCCACTTGGTAAAAGAGTCTGTAGCTGTTAAAACCTGTCTGTGTTGATTACTTGATTGTGGATGAATTTCCCTTATAAA
>APFE031550362.1:19577-74728 GCA_000404065.3 Pinus taeda
TGCAAAAGTCATGACGCATTTCTTAGGAGAAGATATTAACCTTCCATATTTTCTACTCTCAAGTCTTAGAAAAATGTGTTCAATTGTCCAAAGGAACCCAAGTAACATTGAATCACATCTGTATCATCATGGTCTTGTTAAGATGTTAGTTGAGGAACAATTGAAAGCAAACATAGATACCTGGGAGAGATTTCTTGTGAGAAACCATTTCGAAGAAGCAGGAGAAACCTCTGTTCCTAGAAAGAGTAGAAGAAAAAGAAAAGAGACTACCCCTGAAACTGTTGTTCAAGAGGAAATTGTCCAAGAACAGATTGAAGAAGAAACTGATGTACATCATTCTGAACAAGAAATTGACCCTAAGTCTACTGTAGACATTGACCAAGCAGCCCAAGGAATCATAACAGAAACCCTGCAAGAAATACTACAAGAGGCTGTTCAAAAGAGAAAGGAGAGTAGGAAGAAACAAAAGAAAGGTAAAGAAGAAGCTATAACTCAGGAAACCTACCTCACTCCTAAAAATTCCAGTGAAGAGGACACACAGCCATTGGCACATAGGTTGGCCCAGCTTCATGAGACTGCCCTTTCCAAGAAGATGCAAAAACAAAAGCAGAAGCAACCAAAAGAAAAACAGAGCATCACCACCGTGAGGAGGAGCAGCGGGTTACAAGGCAAAATGAGGGCCACAAAGAACAAAGAGTCATCCTTTATTGACTTGGGCACACCTGAGAAGGTTGTTACAAGACTTGAATTTGAGAAAATCCCTTCACATGAGGAGCAGGTTGAGACTAGTCCTCCACGTGAGGAAACTCCTTTTAAACATGAACTTGAGTCTGAGCATGAACTTGAAATTGAGCATGAATATGAATCTGAGCATGAACCTAGTCCAAAGAGGTCACCAGAGATTGACCCAAATCAGCAGAGATTATATAACTATTTAGAAACATTAGAACAAGCTGTTGCTGGTCCAAGCACTATTCTACCTCTTGAACAACAGGTTCAATCAATGAAACAAGAAATATTTGAGCTGGAGGTACTGAATCGCCACATCAAGCAGGAAAATGAAAAACTGAAGGAAAGGAGCAATGTGGATAATATGGTTCACGATAATACCATGCTTCATATGGGTCTTTTGAAAAAGAAAACAAAAAGTTCAAGAAGAGATGCAGGAGGCTAAATAGAGATTTGATTAATTTGAGATTCAGATGCTGATGAAAAGATCGAGAATTGATATTTCTACACGGAGGAAGAGGAGAAGATTAGATGTCTTGGCAGAGGCATCACAGCAGGTTGCTTAAGCAGTGTTTTTCATGAGGACATGCAATGCCCTCGTAGTGGGGGTATGTAGAGCCTCTAACTTACACCTCATCATCCACTATTACCTACTGTTTTTCATCACTTACCTCTCTCTTTTGCCTCATTTTCAATGTAAAACCCCCCAGATCATTACATTAGATGTCATTAAGCATGATCAAGTGAGCTTTGCTAATGTGTGACTGTTTTTTTAGATTTTGACATATTTATGGGCATTCCGCAGCTCTCTGCCGATTCCACAGCCATCTGGTGATTTCGCAGCCATCTGGTGATTCCGCAGCCTTTTTGTTAATCTCAAGGTTCCACGTGCCATTTTGCCAAATGAGCCACATGGGCACTTAGGAATCAAGGTGCTCGAGGTTCCTGTGCTATTGGTTCGGCCATCCACGTCATCTGCACCTTCGGTCAAAAGGGGGCAAGTTACGGTCAACAAAGGCAGCTTAACGGTGATGCGTAAGCTGTTGGGTCACGTCAGTTCAAACGGTGACTTGTCCGTGATTACGCAGGTTGTGGGAGACATAATCCAACTCTGGATTCAATGCCCATAACGACCAGCACCTTCAGCTATCCACGCAGGCTTATGACGTGTTAATGAAACCTTTATTACGCATGACAGTCAGTTATTTTCCAGTTTTAGCTATACGCATTAGGCTATCTTTCAGATGCCTATAAAAACTTGCGTCTGCGTACGCTTATTTAACTTTACTATTGTTGTGTTTTTATGAACCTGTTACAATTTTAGTGCATTTCAAGACTCTGTTTTAATAGTGCTGTTCTAGCACTCTGGATTGTGATTTTCTGCATATGGAGTAATAGAAGCAGTGTTGTTTTGAAGCTTTCAATACCTTGAGTCTTCTTGGGTTATATGAATGGAGGGCCCCTGTTCATGTTAGCCTTGTACAGTATTTTATGTTCAACATTTCCTTATTTTCATTCAGCATTTCTTTTTCTTGATACATGTATAGTGTAATTCACCTTTATGTTATTTCATTTCCAGCCTTTATTTTGAGCTGATCAGCATTGTTCTTTTGCAGGTTTTTAACCCGGGATTGATTGTGTGTTATGTATTTGCTTTATATCTAGTGGTAGTTTCAGTTGACAGATTCAAAGTTGCTGCCTTTACTTTATTCTCTTAGCTGATTTTTAGCTTTATTTCTCAAATCTGCTTGCTAACACATGAATGGTCTCCTTATTATAAATTGTTTATCTTTTTGAGATCAGAATACTAATAACTTGCAGCTGACTTTGGGTACTTTTTAGACTACTCTTTAACTACTTTCTAATCGTGCTTTACACAATACTATGTGCTAGAGGCAGAGAGTTAGAAAGAGCAAAACATTATAACTAGTCTTTAAAGTAGATTTTTCTCATTTTTATCATTTCTTAGACTTATCTTTAGCTACTTCCTAATCGTGTCTTACACAGTACTATGTGTTAGAGGCAGAGAGTTAGGAAGAGATAAACATTATCATTGGTCTTTTAAGTGATTTTCTTACCTTTTATTTGCAGCAGCATGAATGGTGTCTAATGCCATTAGAAAGTGGTTCTTTGCTTTCAGTTCATTTTAATTCATTTATTTCTTTCAAGTTTTCCTTTTCAGCAAGTAGTTAGAAACCACTAATCACACACTTTCACTTATCTAGAATTCACCTTACACACACCATCACCCATCTGTTTATAAATACATCACTCCATCTTAGGAAGATAAATTAACCATAAACAACACCCCAAACGACAAAAATCTTTAAGAGGTTGCTTAAGTACATATAGTACACCTTCACTTCATCAGCTTACGAGCCCCGGGTTGACAATTAATGACATCAATTTAGGAACACTAAATTGACTAAACACCTACTATGGAATAGATATTGCAATCAGTTGCAGGTTTCGCATTAATGTCTTTTCTAGATGGATTCTTAGGATATAATCAAATTCTTGTTCATCTAGATGACAAATTGAAGACAACATTCAGGACCAAGTGGGGAACATATGCTTATCAGAAGATGCCTTTCATACTCATTAATGTTGGTACCATATTTCAACGTGCTATGGACATTGCCTTCAAAGGTCTAATTAATAATTAAGTTGTTATTTACTTGGATGACATCATAGTCTATTCTAAGGATAGGAACAATCATTTAAGCAACTTGAAGCACATTTTCGAAAGATGTAAGAAATATGGAATTTCCTTAAATCCCAAAAAATCTTATTTTGCTTTACCAGAAGGCAAACTCCTTGGGTTTATAGTGACCAAGAAAGGAATTTACATTGATCCTGATAGATTCCAAGAGATCGAAAAGATTCCCCTCCCACACAACAAAAAATCCATGCAATCATTCCTAAGCCAAATAAAATTTGTAAAAGGATTTGTTCCATATTTTTCACAAATCGTCCTACCCCTTCAAGCAACGATACGAAAAAATGCAGCTTTCAGATGGAACAAGAATGAAAGAGAGTCATTTGAGTTGATAAAAAAAGCCATTATTAATGCTCCTTCATTGACAACCCCTAACTTTATCAAACGTGTTGTGTTATATGCTTTCTTATCCGATACATCATATGTAGCAGTTTTGACACAACTGAACGATGAAAATATTGAGGCACCCATCTCTTTTTTAAGTTCTAATTTGCAAGGTGCCAAATTAAATTATTCAGCTATCGAGAAACAAGCATTTCTTGTTTTTAAAACTTTGAAACATTTCAAGCCTTTTCTTCTTAAATCCCATAAAAAGATAGTTGTACCCTACCCTATAGTAAGACAATTATTAATCCAAAGAGAAGTAGGGGAGAAAAGAGCTAATTGGGTTACTGCGCTTCAAGAATATGATGTAGAAATCTAGCCAGCTAAAATTATTAGGGGCCAAGGTTTTTACAGGATGTTAATAGGAGCTTCCCAATTACCACTAGAAGAAGATCAAGGTAATGAAGTGAAAATATCAGAGATAAGCCTCAATGATACACAACCACAATATGTTGATTTTAAATTTTATCTAAAAAATGGATATGCTCCTATGCATGTTAATTACAAAACAAAGCGAGCTTTAAGATTTAAATCAAATCAGTATGAACTAGTCAATGATGTACTGTTTAGAAAAAATTATGATTCAGTATTGCTAAGATGCCTAGAGAAACCTGAAGCTGAAAAGGTCATGCAGGAATTACATGATGGATTAGCTGGAGCACATTTCGAGGGAAATACTACAACTCACAAAATCCTGCATGCAGGATATTATTGGCCAACGGTATTTAAAGATGCACATGAATATGCAAGAAAGTGTAAAACTTGTCAAACCACAGTCGGAAGAGAAAGAATGTCAACATTCCCCTTACAACCTATTAACATCCAACAACCATTTGAACAATGAGGATTAGACATAATTTATTAGATTGTTCCTAAGTCTTCCAAATAGCATAAGTACATCCTTACGACCACTGATTATTTTACAAAGTGGGTAGAAGTTATCCCATTAAAAATAGCTAATACAGAAATCATCACAGACTTCATTGATCAACACATAATTATCAGGTTTGGCTTACCTTGAGCTTTAATGTTTGGCAATGCATCTTACTTTTCTGGAAATACAATGGTAGAATTTGCTCTAAAGCGGGGTTTTAAGTTGGAATACTCAACCAATTATTATCCACAAGGTAATGGATTAGCATAATCAACAAACAAGAACCTCGTCAGAATTATCAAAAGGGCTATTGATCAAAATCATAGGAATTGGCACAAAAGATTAACATTTTCTCGATGGGCAGAAAAAATTACTTAGAAGCCTCTGTTGGTTCTTCTCCTTTTGCTTTAGTTTATGGAAAAGAAGTTGTTTTTCCCCAAAACATAGCAATCCCATCTCTTGCCCTAGTACAATTCATCGATGAAAACCCTTCTTCTTCTCTCCAAGCTAGACAGTTTCAGATTCTCAAGCTTGAAGAAGAACGAGAAAAAGCTAAAGCAACCCACTTCCATCATCAAAAATTAGTCAAAGCTTCTTTTGATACAACTTCTGCTAGTCAAAAAACTCTTGAAGTAGGTGACTTAGTTTTGAAATGCGACAAAGCACACGAGGAAAAAGGTAGACATACCAACTTCCAAAGACTATGACTTGGCCCTTTTCAAATCATTGGAAAAATTGGACAATCAACGTTTCTTTTATGAGACTTGTTAGGTAAGAAGGATTCTTTGCCCATTAATGGGAAAATTTTGAAAAAATACTTTTCTTAAGAGATAACCTCTTCCAATTTTGTAACATATTGATTTTAAGATTCTTAGGAAAATAATGGTTAACTAGTATTTGCTTTTGGATTTTCAAAATAAAATCTTTGATAATATTTCTACTTTTTCGCTTTTATAAGTAAGCAAGAGTTAAAAGAAATAATTAGGGCATTTGAGTACTAAAATAAACTTCATCTCTTTGGAAAAAATTGATCTTGCTTAAAACATCTATTCTACTTACAAACTCTTATCTTTATAGAGTATGCATGTTTTGTTACCAATCAACAAAAGAATCTTTAACCTAGTAAGGACTTTCTGTAGATGAGTATTAAAAACTCTATCATTATCATCCAAAACTATTAATAGAACCAATGATCCACCCCATCTGATAAAGTTTTCTTTTCTCAGAGTGTAATTCTATAATATATGAAGCTTAGAAGATAAAAAGTCTCATTACAAGCTGGTTTACTGTTGAGCTCTTAATTTTTCATTATTATTACCACTTATTAACATTCATTTCATTTATTTCCACTATTCTTTTATCACATTATTTTACCATAATTTATTATATAATTCCATTTCATAATCATTTATGCTCTTGTGAATAAAAAATATGATCTCATTTATTTTTAATAATTAATTTTTATTATGCATGATTTTGATTTATTCATTCGTTATAACCTCACTCGTGATTTTAGCCTCCAAGATCTCTTCTAGATTGCAGATTTGGTCTTCAACAGATAATTAGGTATTCCAACTCAGGAATTCGTTGGCATAAGAAGTGACAGTTTGGTGTTGGACGTTTTGGGCAAATGAAAGCGAATATGGAAAATCTGAGACATGGGTGTTGTTCAGAACGGACCAAATCAGTTTCCTAATGACCAGTTTTTAGATTTTCAATTTTTATTGAGAGAAAATCAAGGTTCTTTGAAGGACATATTTGCAGATTTGCAGTTGCGGTCGTTTTCCAAAATTGCCCAAATTATAATAACCAAATTCAACTTGTTCGAGTTGAATCATGATGGAAAGATCTCTTAGAACCCACCTTGAATATTGAGATCAGTTTGTTGCAAGTTTCCTTTGGATGTTTGTATATTTAAAAGACACAATTCAGAGAGAGGGGAGCTAGTGAATGTAAGAATTTAGCCTTGTAACAGTGGAACTCTTGTTAATGAAATTTCTAGCCTTCTGATATTTTTCTCAATATGTGAGTTAAGCACAACCCTGACTAGAGAGTTGGGCCCACTCTTCTGATTAGGTGTTGTGCATGTGTCTTTTTTATGTATAATTTTTTTACTTGTTGTATTTTCTTTATTGTTGTTACGGATTTCCATAGATCGTTGTGAATGCTTTTATTTCTGCAATTTAATTTCCATTACAGTTACATCGATGCTTTAATTTCTTTGTCATGAGCCCTTGGTCAATATAAGATTGTAACCTTGATCCTGCATATACCTTACGTGTTACCTTAAAAGGTGTACGCACCCGGATTGATGAATTAATGTAGGAAACAAGATTGAATAATTTGTTCATACTCGGACACCAACATTTTGGCGTCATTGTCGGGGAACGCTAACAAGGTGCAAGACACGATCTGTATCGACCAGAGGGTCAATCTCTCGTCTTGGGGAGGGAATCGTCCTTTGACACCCTGCTCCAAGTCCTGAGCGTAGTTATTTTTCCTGCATTTTTTCTTGTTTTTATTTTATAGGATCCACTCTCTCATCCTGGGGAGGGAAAGAGTTCTCTCACCCTGCTCCAGGTCCTGAGCTTAGAATTTTTCTTGCATTTTTGTTTGTTTTGATTTTGGAAAAACTAATCTCTTGTCCTGGGGAGGGAATAGTCCTTTGACGCCTTGCTCCAGGTCTTCAGCTTCAGATTTCCTTTCAAATTGTTTTTTGAATAACTAGGAAGAAAAAGGTAGAAATTTGAATAAATCTTATCATTTCACTCAAACTGGTGATGTAAGCACCACTCATTCCACTAAAAAATTGACAGGAATATCTGAAGGAGAAACCTCAAAGAAGCACATGAATAACATCTTCTATTATGGTAAGAAATGGCCCACACTGTTACTTTTGAATTCCCTGTCAGTGATTTAGGAGGAGTGACACAAATGCACATAATTCGTCCATCTTCTCTACCAAATTTTCATGGTTTGGATATTGAGGACCCAGATACATTCTTATTTGAGTTTGAAGTACTCTGTAGAGGATATGATTATTGTACTAATGATCAATGGTTGAAAGTGTTTCCTCTTACTCTAGAAGGAGGAGCTCTCTGATGGTTCATGAGCCTTGGTGGGAACTGCATCAAAACATGGGAGGACATGAAGAATGTATTCTTGGAGAAGTACCAAGACTATCACAAGGTCAATGAAGATATTTTTAGTATGATACAAGGGGAAGATGAAAGCTTGGAGGACTATTTGGAGCAATTTAAATACAACCTTCAAAAATCAAAGCATAAGCATTTGGAAAAAGAGATATTGAAAACACTCATTCTTAAAGGGATCAAAGATGAAATTTTAGAAATCTTAAATCTAATAGGAAAATGTGACGTTTTCAACTATCATATGATGATGTTTGTGATTTATGTATAAGGTATTCAAGAGGAATATCCAAGGCTAGTAAGAATTCTACAGAATTTTCTTCTCTCCTTTCCAAATCTGCTACAAGAACATGAGATATAAGAGATGAAATTAGTGATTTATTTGAACATTTTAAAGTAGATTTTATTAGCTTTCTAAATTCACAATTGCACATTTTGTAGGATAAGAAAAGTCAAGCATAATTTGAAGAAGTGATTTTTCCTCAATGCCAAAAGGAGCATCCAATGGATAGTTTCTCTTTCTTATCTGGGATGAAAACAACATTTCCAAGAGATGGAGAAGTTGCAACAATTTCACAACCATTGAAACCTTGGCCTACATGTATGTTTCAAAATACTTCCTCTCCATTGTCTTACTTGCATAATCTATTATGGAATACTCATGCATTAGGGTAGCCATGCCAATCTCAATATAACCCCCATCAATCTTGTCCACAAGTTTGGCATGGTTCATCCTATGATTACATGGCTACTCTCCCTGATCTTGTAGCACAAAAATAGCATCCATATTATTTTTCATATTTTCAAGAACACCTCGCTTGCGTATCAAAATCATCCACACATCCCAATCAACTACATCATCAGAATCCTCCATGCCCTACACAATATCCTACTCAACTCATTCCACACCCTCACCATAATAAACCAGTACAACATGTTTACAGTGTTGAATTGAAAAATTTACCTACCCTTCACACCCAACCTATCTCACACACGCAATTGCTGAAAAATTATATCGAGATTGGAAATGTTCCAAATCCAAAAATTGTAAAAATTATGGAAGAAAATGAGGTTTCTTCTAGTTTGCGTCAACAAGTTGTTTTAGAAACTCAAGAACTTCATGATATGACAACTATGGGAAATCAAGAAATTAAAGGATATATTGAAGATTGGTTTCACTCCATCAGTTGTTCACAGCGTCACTCTATACTTCAGCAATTTTTGACACCATATTTTCAAGGGAAGTTGGTCTCTCATACCCTAGTATTTATTGACAGACATTTCTCAAATTCGGGTGTGTATACACTTGAGGCCTTATTTCTAAAATGGCTCCATTGGAAGTACTCTTATATGTAAGTATGCTTTATTTTTCAAGGTAGAATAGGTTAGTGTAGAAAATAGAATAAATAAGTATATAAATAATTTTCGTTATATGTTGAACGAGTTGTGTTTGTTACAACTTGCTAAGTATATCAATATCAATGGTAAATGTATGAATTTAATTGTGTATGTAGATGTATTATATTGAAAAACAGATTTCTACAAACACTCATCATCATTTTGAAAAAAAAATAATTTATCATATCTTAGGGCATGTGGGCTTGATAAAACTGTTGAAAGCACAGTCGGTACAATCATGTTTTGAGGAAAAAATGGGAATATTTTCAACGCATGTTTCTATCCTAAGTATCCATTTATTTATACTTTCTAATCCAATTTGAATCACTCAATTTGGATTTTAAATGAAAAACTTATGACCAAAACATTGACAGTATGTCAAGTAGGCAACGCAGGAACAAAGTTGGGACAGTCCGCTTTTGGAGGTTTAAATGACTAGATTTTTGAAACCTTTTTCCATGGTATATCACCCTATTAATCTATCTTACAATGCAATTTGAATCACCTGATTTTGATATCGTATGATAAAGTTATGACCAAAACACTGATTGTCTATCGTAAATGAACACCTTTAAAACTCTGTTTTTCCGACTGTTCTTTCACAAATTTGACCCATCAATTCTTCATGATTTCAAAAATTGTTTCTATTGGATATATTTACATGAATATACTTTAATATACATTTTTAATTGGTTCAATCCGTCATCAAACGAAAAATTTATGCTTAAAATATCAATTGTTGGTCTAAGTTGGGAAATCGAAAATGACTCTGTTATGCAGGCTGTCTAAGTAAATTTGACATATCATATCATGGAATTTTTAAAACCTTTTTCAATTGGAGATATCCCTATTAATTCAATTTCATTTGGCTTTCGAATCATGCAAATCGGACAAAAAACAAATAATTTATTATTAAAATACTGTTGGTTAGTATGGTTGGCCACCACTGTCCCTGAGGTAATAAATTAACTCTACTTTGTTATTTGTTTTCCATGGATTTGTTTTACAGAGTAACTACTTGTTAATTTTTTTCATATTTATTGGATTTAGAGAGCCCGATCACCTCTCTTCTTCCATGATTACATGTTTTAGTACAGGTAGACGCTCGTTTTTTTGCAAGTCTAAGGAGAATAAAGGAGGTCAATTTGTTTTTGAACAAGTGATTATTGAAGGCAATGATAATGAAATAATAGATTTTCATCCTAGCATCTATTAAGAAATCTAATATCATATAATTTTGATTCTTTCAAGGTGCCATGGAAATTGATCATAAGAGCTTGTTACAAATTATTCCTGTTATTTATCACCAACAACATGAAGACTTTTTCATTACCTAATGGATTCATAATAGGAGAAATGGAGAATTGATTTCCATTTCAAGATCCAAGTCATTTCCATCAAAACACTTTTCCGTTCATTTACCATTGATAGATTCTTGTTTCTAGAAATAGATTGATATTCCTTAGGAAACAACATTGCTCTAGTGAAAATCATAGCCGGTGCAACTTAAGTTATTTATTTATTTATGGTTTTTCAATAAAATTGTTGTTTCTTTTATGATTCCTCTTATGTCTTTTTTCATGTGTTCAAAGTCACAAATTTTGTTCCTTCATCAAAATAAAAGGAAGTTCTCAGCTTCATGATGTTACTCTATATTTATCCATTTGTCCCTATGTCTTATCAGTATATGGTTTCGTCAGATCCATTGGGTGTTGTTACTCTGCCACTGCTGTTACCCCCAAAATTTTTCTAAGTGTCAGATGTTGTTACTCCTTGGGTGTTGTTACTCCACCGCTACTATTGCTCCTGAAAATTTTCTAAGTGTCGGTTGTTGTTACTCCATCACTGTTGTTACTTCGCTAGTGTTGTTACTCTGCTGGTGTTGTTACTCCACCAGTGCTGTTACTCCACTGGTACTGTTACTCTGCCAATGCTGTTACTCCGACGGTGCTATTACTCCACCGGTGCTGTTATTCCGTTGGTGCTATTACTCCATCACTGTTGTTACTTCGCTGGTGTTGTTACTCTGTTAGTGCTGTTACTCCATCACTGTTGTTACTCCACCAGTGTTGTTACTCCATCACTGTTGTTACTCTGCCGGTGTTGTTACTCCGTCGGTGTTGTTACTCCGTTGGTGCTGTTACTCCGCCAGTGTTGTTACTCTACTAGTGTTGTTACTCTATCGGTGTTGTTACTCCATCACTGTTGTTACTCCGCTAGTGTTGTTACTCTGTCGGTGTTGTTACTCCATCACTGTTGTTACTCCTCCGGTGTTGTTACTCCGTTGGTGCTGTCACTCCGCCGGTGTTGTTACTCCACCACTGTTGTTACTCCACTGGTGTTGTTACTCCACCGGTGTTGTTACTCCACCAGTGTTGTTACTTCATCAGTGCTGTTACTCCGTCGCTGCTGTTACTCCACTAGTGTTGTTACTCAGCCAGTGTTGTTACTCTATCAGTGCTGTTACTCAGCTAGTGCTGTTACTCTGCTGTTGTTGTTACTTCGCTAGTGTTGTTACTCCGTCGGTGTTGTTACTCAGCTAGTGTTGTTACTCCATCACTGTTGTTACTCCGCTGTTGCTGTTACTCCACCGATGTTGTTAATCTTGAAATTTTTCTGAGTACCCAGTGTTGTTATTCCTTCGGTGTTGTTACTCTTTCAGTGATGTTACTCCTCCGGTGGTTCTACTCCGTGGTGAATTTCTTTCTAAGTACCCAGTGTTGTTACTCTACACATATTGATACTCTGCCAAGGTAAGCCTTCAGGTACGCCCCTAATCAACTTCGTGTATTTAATTGATGTTTCAATTATGACGGAGGACGGTCATATCTTAGTTGGGGGAGGTGTTTCATTTGATAGAAAATGTATTATATTTAATATCAATGATGTCATGTCATCATTGTTATTAAAATTTCACGTCAATTCATACATCTCACGATTGTTACCACCATAATCCATAACAATCTGTAACCCCCACTTATCCACACATATTGGAACTTGAATCATACACGACGACATTAACTTGGCGAATGGGGAAATATATTTAATTGTCTAGGTCCACTTTGACATAATGATTGGGTAGTGAATTTATCTTTGTTTATCTATAAACATAATTTAATTTTTTAAGGAATAATTATGAAAAGATGATTTCATCATGGCAACTTTCAACTTTCCTAATTTGTCAAGTCCCTGATCTTGTAAAATTTATGATGATGACCACAAATTGTACTTAAATCTTTCCATCACTATCTAATGAATTATTCCTCAAACCCCAATCTTAACAAAGCAAAATATATTTATCAACAATCATTTGAAGGTTATTAGTATTTGAGAAGAAAAATCACCCGAGTTGAAAATAGTTACTACAAAATGTTTTACACCATCCCTAGCTCTTAAGGAGTTGGTTTTCCACCCCATCTATTAAGTAATCTTTTGTTGATTAACAATAACAATAGTTAAATTTTAAACATAAATAGTCAACTGGAGGATAGGAGGTCTCATCACGATCCGTCCTACTATGATCATAGGTCCTAATAGAGTGACATTACCACTACTGGTCACGAAGCCAGGGTAATGGCCTTCGGTCATAAAAATCAAAGACAAGAGGTTTCATCATGAGCTGACTTGTTCACTTTTGTTAGTTCCCATGAATGGCATTGATATTAACTAGTTACCAGGCCAGAACAATGATCTTCAGTAGACACCTAGGTAAATTGAAATGCTTTTGTAACTATGTACTTATTTCTAATAGATGGGACACTGGCATCTCATTGGGTTAAAAAGGCATCCTTGTCGAGGCTATGGATGCCTGCTGGCAGCAGTGGCCATGCCTATGGTATAGAAGTTAATTCAATACTATGATCTACTTGGTTACCTTTTTTTCTAAAAAATAACTGCCGATAATGCCACTATTGCATATATAAGGTTTGCTAGAACTCATGGTTCATGGGGTAATATTTAATCAATTCTTAGATAATGGTGGTTATGGTTTATATCAATTATTTAGTTATAAATATTTACTTTACATATTAGGGATGAAACTTTTAGGATATTTGATATTTGACATTTTGTATCATCTAATCTACCATTCCTTTATTCTACAAGTTTCATATATTTAACCAAAGATAGTTGCTTTACCCAATCAATCTCTATTTAATCCTAGCTTAACAACACTACTATTATTTTGGGGAAGGATGAAGAGGCCTAATTTTGATTTTGAATCGTGATGAATTACTGATTGAGGATGCTCATGAGATGTGCTATAGAAATCTTGATGACAAGGAAACTAATCAGTTTGGGGGAAGGAAATCTTGCTACACTTTTTGATTACTTTCTTTGAGCTTGCATGGCTTCCACCTTTCGCATCACTTACACAAGCTCAAACTATAGCTTCAACAAATGTTAATCCATATATGTCATTCTATGCTATTTTGTTGAAAGTAACAATTGAGGTGAAATAACATGAGTGTTTGATTTATTAAAAGTTTAGGAGAATGTCATAAAAGAAATAAAAAATTAAAATCACTGAGCATTATTCACTCATATTTTTCAAATGATTATTTCCCCTACTTTATATAGAGGCATTGGATTGCATGTGGGCATGCAATATATTCAGTTTGGGGGAATGTTGGGCTCTTAATTTGTCATTATTATTACCACTTCTTAACATTCATTTCATCTATTTCCACTATTCTTTTATCACAATATTTACCATAATTTATTATATAATTCCATTTCATAATCATTTATGCTCTTGTGGATAAATAATATTTGATCTCATTTATTTTTAATAATTAATTTTTGCTATGCATGATTTTTATTTATTCATTCATTATAACCTCACTCATGATTTTAGCCTCCAAGATCTCTTCCAGATTGCAGATTTGGTCTTCAACAGATGATTAGATATTCCAACTTAGGAATTCGTTGGCATAAGAGGTGACAGTTTTACGTTGGATGTTTTGGGAAAATGAAAGCGAATCTGGAAAATCAGAGATGAGTTTTGTTCAAAACGGACCAAATCAGTTTCCCAATGAGCAGTTTTCAGAAATTCGGTTTGTATTGAGAGAAAATCAAGGTTCTTCGAAGGACATATTTGCATATTTGTTGTTGCGGCCATTTTCCAGAATTTCCCAAATTATAATAACCAAAATCGACTTATTCTAGCTGAATCATAATGGAAATATCTCTCAGATCTCATCTTGAATATTGAGATCAGTTTGTTGCAATTTTCCTTTGGATGTTTGTATATTTAAAAGACACAATTCAGAGAAAGAGGGGAGCTAGCTGATGTAAGAATTGAGCCTTGTAACAATGGAACTCTTGTTAATGAAACTTCCATCCTTTTGATATTTTTCTCAATATGTGAGTTAAGCACAACCTTGACCAGGGAGTTGGGCCCACTCTTCTGATCAGGTGTTGTGCATGTGTCTTTTTTATGTATATATTTTTTACTTGTTGTATTTCCTTTATTGCTGTTATAGATTTCCATAGATTTTTGTGAATGCTTTTCTCTTTGCAATTTAATTTCCATTACAGTTACAACGATGCTTTAATTTCTTAGTCATGAACCCTTGGTTAATGTAAGATTGTAACCTTGCTCCTACATATACCTTGTGTGTTACCTTGAAAAGTGTACGCACCTGGATTGATGAATTAATATAGGAAACAGGATTGAATAAGTTGTTCGTACTCGGACACCAACATTTACCATGTTCATAGGGAAATAATAAAACTGATATGACCAATACTGCATATCAAAACAAGGTAATAACTAATGATCTCCTTGATCAGAAGACAAGGGGTCTCATCAAGAGCCATCTTGTTCAGTTTAGTTATAGCCAGTGAATGGAATTGTCATTATTAGGTTACCACACTTAGACAACATCTTTTAAGAAACCAAAAAGAAAAATATTATATTCAAAAAGGAAAAAAGAGATAAGATCAAAGTGAGATTCAAAGCAAGTGAATATCATTTTGAAATTTGAAAATTCCTTAAGGTGGGATAATGAACCATTGTTGGTTAAAAGATAACCCTGTCGAGGCTGTAAACGCTTGCTGGCAACAGAGCCTCTATCTGTGATAAATGAGTAAACACCAAAAAACTAATCTGCATAAGACACCAAAAAGTAATGATGATTCTAAAGAAATGTTTTTTACGTTATAACTCATGTAATTATTATTCTTATAACTCTAATTACTTTGAAAGTTTTTCTAAATTTCAGAAAACTATTCAGAGATAACTGGTTCTCCCAACTAAATCACCATTTGTTGTACTATGAAACAACCACCCCCCCCCCCCCCCCATTTATAAAGAACAATAGCTAAGGTTAGAGTTATAAATGGGGACCCTTTTAAATTTTTAGGCTTAGGATAATAATACCCAACTCTAAGAAAATACCTAGAAAAACCTTGCAAAATGAACTAAGGATGAAATCCACATCACAAATCACAAATAACACTTTTTTGTGTGACTATCCTAAAACATTTTCCAAAATTTGCGATCTGCGATCAAATCTCCCACTGCAATAACCCGATAAATAGCACCTTGTCATTTCGCAATCACATTTTTCACTGTGCAAACTTCACAAGAAATTTAGCTATGCCATTAGAATTTCCATTAGTGATTTGCAAAATGTGATGTTGCAATATTCACAATCGCATTTCACTTTACGCATCCAGTAGTGCTATATTGTATCCATTTAAAGATTGCGATGTGCGATTAAGAGCGGTAAAATGTGTGAAATGATTACATTTTAATATCAAAACAAATGAATTGACAGGTTAATAAATATTTATCAGCCTGAGGAAGGATAATCATTTTCCAAGTTATGGGTAGTTAACATTGAGTATCTCATTAAACCTTTCTCACGATCCAAAGTCATTTCAGAGAAGCTTTCAGTCTTACTTACCCGATACTGTTTGCGCTAATATATCTTATCTATTTCAGGCAAGCTACAAAATACATGTCACTAAGGAAGGTGATGTAGAAACAGAGCAAGAAAACCATTATTGAATCTGAGTTTACAGAGATGGCTCCTATTTTCTCTGATACAGTTTGTGACGCTGTCGGTGGCGCAACATCTTGGGAGGTCATATACAATAGGCTTGAGGATGAACGTCCTAAAATCACTATGACGAGAGCAAAAACTGACTCAACAAGAGCTTCGGGACTTCAATTCAAGGATGCTTCCTCTTATTTCCTTCATAAGATAAGATCAAGAGCTAAAATTCTTCCATACATGGATATGATCAGGTGGGTGATCGAAAACCTCATCATTGAAGACAAGAAATTCAAGAATTCAAGAATGGAGATCGTAGGGTCATTCAGAGCAGAGGACTTGAAGAAAATGTACCACATACCTTACCCTCAGGATATCTACGACAACACATTTATGGCCAACTTCACAAAGAAGAACCCAAACCCCTTCAAGTTGATTCAGGGTTGGAGAGTATTGGACAACAAATTCAAATATGACAAATTGGGTATGTATTTTATAGCCTCTTTGGAAAACCCCTACAACTATGCAACAGCTATGTTATGTAGATTATATGGGCTACTCAATAATACTAAGTTTTCCATAGAATGGATTCCTTTGATTGATGCTTGTGTTAATTCCCAAATCATGAATTGGCCCTCCATCCTATCTGATAACCTAGCCACCACCTTTACAGAATATCGACAGAAGAGAGCCTCCTCTCCAGATAACCTCCCTTCGTTCTATTTTAGTGCCTACATTATGGATGCCATCTGTTTTTGCACGACATTTCCAACCTTGGAAATGGACCTTACAAGACCCCTACCCAATCCATCTTAGTCATAAACAAATATGGGAATCACATTATATACCTCACTGCTATAAAATATTTCATGTTGCTGTGTTGCCCCTACATCAAATAATTTTCAATAAGAAAGCCCCTTGTTTTTCCTAAGAAGCTGCAACAGACTTGTTTATTGTCAACAAATATTTCATTGAAGAATGGTTCACCTACATTAGGGTTTTTGGTAGCACAGCCGATCCACATGTTCTTCCTTTATTTGTTTCTAATAAATTATTAGCAAGAGATATTTCCTACCAGACCATGGGAAAAGGCTAGACTAAAGTTCTCAAAGAAAACAAGAAGTCACTATGGCCCCCTTTTCCTATTGGTTCTTTTGCTTTAGCAAATTGTTTTTAAGCTACTAAGGTGTCAACACACATGGAAGCGCTCAGGTTTCATACATTGACTAAGAGGAAATTTGATCTAGACAAAGTGTCATATAATATCATTACTATGATAAAGGTCAAGCAATACAGCCATGAGTAGAATGATTTTGAAGACTTGTTACAGTCGGCCAAATCCTTCGAACAAGAATTTGAATGGGCAAGGGTGAATCTGAAACCTGAAGATTTTCAAAACTTTCAGGAATTCAAAAATGAAAGGCTCAAAATGATTCTAATGCTTTTGTTAAAGCCCAAGCATAAGCCTATACCAAGTGTCACTGATGACAGTGAAGGTCCTAGTTCTTGAGTAGATTCTCATGCAAATACTAAGAAGACACCAGAAACTAGGAAACCCCAAGAGGTAGATAACACAACTGAGTCCAACAGGAAGTCAGCTGAGAAACAAGTGATGAGCACCCCGACTACAGAAATTAGTTCAGAGGTTAGAGGTAGTATTTTGGAGCAGGAGTGGGATCAGTTTAATTAGAAATTTAAAGGCACTCCCAAAGCGATAAATACCAAAGAAACAGTGGAATATAAAACTCCTTTGCATGTTCATAAGGATACAAAACCCAAGTCTATTGATCAGTAGTCCAAGCCTATGGAAGAACAAGCAACAATCCCCCAACATACTAAAATTATCCCTACCTTTCCCACATCAAAAATTGTTTTGGAAGTAAGAGAAATACCTCCACTTGATGTTTTCTATAGCCCTCTCCACAAGGCTGTAGTAAGAAGATAGAGAAAAACGAAAAGGGTAGACACACCCGAATTCCCACCTAGAAACAAGCTGATGGGCGTAGTTTGGAAGGAAATTCCTTTCAATCTAGCCAAGAACTTGACTAGACTATCACATTTCACAGGAGCATAAGCATCAGCCACTATGGAAAAGGCTACTGAAGTCTCTACTTTGTTAAGGGAAAAATAGGAGAGGATTGCACAGCTCGAGCAACAACGCAAAGCAAAGAAAGCAAGCGTAAATAGGCAAGTACCTGAGAAGCTTACACAATTGTAGCAAGACATGGAGGTCCTTAAAATAAGCCATGAAGTTGATATATCAGCCAAAAACATGCAACTCCAAGAAATGCAACAAGCCATGGAAAGATACAATGATATTCCCACTACTGAGGAGTTTATTAAAAAGGCACTGGAATTAAATTCCCTTCTGGTGAAACAGCAAGAGTCTTTTTGCCAAAATATGTCACACATTACTCCCTATCTAACTACTAGCAACCAATTGACAGATAAGGCAATCGACTAGAGAATCAAGTTTAATGATTTAAACAACAAAATCTCTGAGTTCATCGCATGGCAGAAAAAGGAAGACGAAAGGAAGTCCAATCTACCCGAGATTGAGGAAACTCATAAATACATTCTCTTCACAGATTGGGATGCGAGAATCAAACAGGCTGAGCTAGCAATCACAAGGGTAGTCAGGGTATCAAATAATATCATTAAGGCAGTGAATCCCACCTTGTTTGCCACCAACCTGATTAAAGAAGGCAATTTGAAAGAAATGCCTGATTTAAATGCCCTTTATAAAAGATGGCAGGGAAAGGCAGAGACTCAAAGGGATGGAATTACAAAATTGACCAGGACCAACTGGGAGTTGTATTGGCAGTACCTCGTCAAGCCACATAGCCAGATTATGACTCTCAATTGTTCCCTTCATACGACTCAACGAAAGTTGCCACCTCTCACCGATGCAATTTTCACAGGATAGCTCAGGACAAATTTTGGGGCACCTCCTCAAATTCAACTGATGACCGATATATGTGATTTGAAGGACAAGCTAGTAGACAACAAGTCATCCTCTTAGTTTTGTTCATTTAGCCAATGTTTATTTTATGAGTTAGTTAACTAGTTAGGAGGAAGGTTGTTTGAAACCTCCTCAAATTTTGTACTTTCTATTTTTGCACATTAGTTAAAATAGTATTTATACCCTTCTCATGCATTTAGAGAAGGGTCCAAAATTTTATCAAAATAATTTGCAAAGAAAGCACTATTGTAAGTTTTTGAATGCTTTGGTGAAATTATGGAACATGATTATTTCTTTTAGATATCAGACTACTTTCCTTTATTGATGCACTATCATATTATTGGGAGACAATTTGATTTGAAGAAAGAAGTTGGTCTATGTCATTTGTCAAATGAGCAAGACTTCGCACATATGTTACTATTATCTTGTATGAATGATTCTATCTACATTTAATTAGTGTTAAAATTTTACTTTCATGAATTGTATGTGACATTTATTGTTTCTATTAAGCATTAATTACACTTTTGTATGATGCCTAGCTGAAATTGTGATTTTCATATATAACTCATCATATATGCAATATATTATATAAATTTCTTTAACTAACTATTTAGTTAAAGAAATTATCTTTATACGTTATCATTTATGTTTGGTTTTGATCAATCTTTATTATCACATGTTAAGCAAATATCTTTGTAGATCGCATAACACATAGAAATACCCGGGTTTATGTTAGAATACTTTTGTTAGAGAATTGCATAATAGAATAAGTCATTTAGATTATCATTATTCTATTGCAAACACTCATGAAGCACCCACTCTCATCTTAAAACCCACACTGGGAAACTGGTCCCATTATCCCCAGTCGGAGCCACCACTTTAAATGGAAAAGGAGTTGTCTTAAGGTCCAGACTGGGTGGTTATCCCCCATGTTTCGGCAACAAAATTTTGAGGCCGCACCATATTGGTGAAGTGCATCTTTCTCTGTTAAATTTTTTCATTGTTTTTTGTGTATGTTTATGAAATCTAAATTATTCTAATAAGAGTATGGACATAATTTGTTTAAAAGTATACTTTGTATACGACTTATGAATAATTTCTATGTTTTCTTCTGAAAATTAAAAACATAATCCTTAATTACTTTGTTTTTAATTGGATTGTTGAATATTTTTATTCTCCTCCATACCATAGATCTTAAAGGATCCAATGAACTTGCCTACCTTGACCTATAAGTTTGGATTGTAAACTCTACATTTGATCCATCTAATCCTGTGATTCCATTTCCCAATGGCTTAATTCCACTATCTTAACCCAAGAATACAAAATACCCAAACTTGAATTTAATAGCTAGCTTAACACCTTCAGTTAAACAAAGCTAAATCATATAGAGAGATCACTCTCTAAAACTGGAAGGGATGGATTCCCAGTTTCCAAAGTGGCTATAAGGTTTAAGGTTACCTCTATAATTTACTCTCCAACCTCAAAAATTATGGAGTGATAACATCCTAGAGACCATACCACGGAAGAATATGTGTTCCTCTGAAAAAAAATTCCCTGATTCCAAAAACTTTATTTCGACAACATTTAAGATATATTTTTCGGAAATAAATGTTTTGAGGTTGTAAAATTTGTACATATTTGAAATTGTGTGTTTAATACTGTATAGATCTGGCTCCTAAAAGAATTCATACCAGAGCTCATCCATATCTAAATCCTCCCAATATCCTAGATAATCCTAAGAAATTGATAAGGAAGAAAAGGTTGACCGAGATTCAAGGGAGTAATAGTCTTCTACCTAGAGCCAATTCCTTTCCAGAGAGATTTTTTACCATAGAAAATATTCAATTTGATCTACCCTTTGAACTCAGTTTGTGTTGGAATATCTTATTTTCCTTGAAATGTAATAATGTATTTGTATTATGGTAGAAGTTGTCCACAATCTTATGTAAAAGAGTGATACTTTATATCTCATATTTATTACGGCATAATATACTCTTGTATCCATTTTGTTGGCATTATGATACAGGTGTTGTCCTTGATGGAAACTCACTCAGAGGTATGATACAGGTGTTGTCCTTGGTGGCAAATCAATCAGAGGACATATCCTAGTATAGTAGGTCAAGAAAGAGGTATACGCAGGTTAACCTTGATTAAAGTGCATATACACGCGGGTGAGCAGAACAAAAGGCGCGTATATGTACACACGCAAGTTCAAAGAAGGAAAGGCACGTACATGTTGGAAATCCAAGTTCTGGTCCGTGGTATTTGGTCCATGGTATTTTGGTATTGGTTCATGGTATTTGGTCCAAAGTGTTGACCCCAGGTATTGGGTCCAAGGTATTGGTTCTACATGGTTTTGGACCATGGTATTGAGAGAAGCCTAAACCTATATAAGGAGAAGATCATTAGGCCAAGTGTGTGAAAGTGTGTGATGAATATCTGATGAAGTGTGAGATCTAGTATACTGGTTATGGGTTTGAAATGCTTGGCTCGATCTGAATCAAGGAGGCTCCTATGCAGTTGATAAAGTTGGAAATTGCAGCGAAGGTATGAGTAATTATCTTTAGATTTGTACGCTAGTTCTCTCTGGTGAAAGAGCATATACACGTTTTTTTGACACAGTCAAGTAGCGTATACATTATGAGATTTGATGTTTTAGGTTGCTGTTGGTTCTAGTGATTGTTGCAGAGTTCTGGGCTCTAGTATGTGTTATGGTAACTATGTTTTGATGACAGGGTTTTAGTAATTCAAGTATTGGGTGATTCAGAAATTGACGATTGTACTGCAGTGGTTATTATTTTGTATTTATGGATCTAGTCTGCAATTTTATGAAATGTGGTCCTTGGAAGAAAAGAGAAGGTTGTAGCCCTCTGTAGGCCAGCACCTACGTACTAGTACATCAGCTAGTACAAGAGCTAAGGGGGTTGTAGCTACCTTCCAGGAGAGTCTAGAGAACGAGAGAAGGTTGTAGCCTTCTGCAGGTAGTAGCCTGCGTACTGGTATAAGACTGCACCAGTACAGATAGATTGTAAAAAGAAGTTTCTAATTAAAAGAAGATAGAGACGAATTGCAGCAGGTGGTTTTCACCCACATTGGGTTTCCACCTTATATCATGGTGTTCATGTGTGCTTCTTATGTGTCATGATCTATTTTATTTTACTACCCCTGTTTACTGTTAATATGGTTAATAATGTTCTGATGCACTCATTGAAGATCAACTAACTGAATCATAAGTTTATTGGATATACGCTAGTTGCATTAAACACAGTTGCGTATATACACGGGTATCCTCAACTGAAGTAGCGTATATGAATCTGAGTATGAAAATGAAAAAGTTATATTGATTTGATAATATTGATTCACCTCCCCTCCCTTCTCAGTATTATTTCCAACAATTGGTATCAGAGCAGGTCCTTTAGAAGAAGCTTGATTGCTTGAAGGAAAGATCCATCAGAATGGGTAATCAAGAAAGAGAGGCATCCATTAGGCCACCAATATTTGATGGGAGCAACTTTGTCTACTAGAAAATAAGAACCACAACATATCTACAGTCACTTGGAACGGATGTTTGGGGAATCGTGGAAGGAGGATACACATATCCTTCAGCAATTCCTACAAATACAACAAAGAGAAAGCAATATGAATTAAATGCCAAAGTGGTTACTATCTTATTGGGAAGTTTGTCACAATAAAATTTGTCAAGGTCATGCAGTTCAAATAAGCCAAAGAAATATGGGACAAAATCATTATAAGCTACGAAGGTGATGAATAGGTAAAACAAGCAAAGCTTCAAACTCTCAGAATACGGTATGAAAATCTTAAGATGCATAGTAATGAAAGCATAGCTAATTACTTCCTACGTATAGATGAGATTGTCAATTGTATGAGGAATCTGGGTGAATAATTTAAGGAAGATGTCTTAGTTGAAAAGGTTTTAAGATCCCTGTCTGATAAATTTGATTCCAAAGTTTCTACCATAGAAGAAAAGGAGGATCTACAGAAAATCACTATGACGCATCTTAACTGCTTTTGAGATGAGAAAAGGAGGACCATCAGATATGAGAGAAGCCGCATTCAAAGTGTCAGCAAATGAATCAGAAGGAGAAGATGAGGTAAATTTTGTCAAGAATCTTGAACAGGGATCTGGAAGGTTCAAAGGTAAGCTACCTTTCAAATGCTTTTCATGTGGTAGAGTTGGTCACTACACTGCTAGATGCCCTCATAACAAAGGAAAAATGTCTGAAGAAGGCAATAAAAGTTATTAAACCAATGATAAAAGTAATGACTAATCCAATAGTGATGAAGACATTAGACTTCTCATGGCATATGAAAATAAGGATGTAGAACTAGAAGAAGTCACCAGATTAAAAGAACAATTGGAGTCAATAACCAGAGTAAGGGAGCAATTGTAGGATATAGTAAAAGATCAAAGCATAACAATTCAGAGACTTGAATTGAAGATCCTCTCTCTAAAAGAAGATATTAAATAATCAAATAAGTAGAATGAAGAAGCTCTTGAAGAACAAGAACATGAAGTGATCGAATTAAGGCAACAAGTGGAACAAGGAAGAAAAGTTGAAGAAAACATAAGGAAGCAGTATCTGGAAAAGGAAGAACAACATCAGGTTGTGGTAAATATCTTAAAAAGTAAATTAGAAGAAAAGGATAAACTGTTACGATTTCAAGATAGTACTAAGATTTTGGATGACATTCTTGGTAGTCAAAGATCCCATACTATCAAAACTGGTCTTGGCTTTTATGAATTTGTTGAAGGTGAATCTAGCTCACAAGGTGAGGCAAGGAACTCTAATGAGAATTCTGAAATGCTCAATGAGGAGATGAGAGGACAACCTCATCAACAACCAAGGAAAGGAATTCCTCAAAGAAAACCCTTTACTCCTAACTATGGAAGTGATAGACGTTTATTTCCTCCATTGAATAATGTTGAATGTTATGTATGTCATAATCTTGGACATGTTGCATCCAAACGCAGAAGTAGAATGGTTCAAGACCGTCACAGAAGATCATCAAATTCCAGGTACTTCAAAGGATATTGTTTTTCTTGCAATATGTTTGGCCACAAAGCAATTGATTGCAATAGAAGGAACATGAAACATGTAATATGTTATGCATGTAACAAGTTTGGACATAAAGCAAGGGAATGCAGGAGCAAAATTCAAACTCCAAAGCAAGAGGATTATACATCATCAAAATTCTAGGTATTGAAGAAGACAAAATTAGAGACAGAAAGGTGTGACATAACTCAGTTAGCTGGCATAACAGACACAGGGGAAACTGAAAGTGTAGACCTTCAGTATTCCATCTTGCATACGCTGATATAATAAAGGTAAGTCGCGTATATACGCGAATCATTGGCTGCATAGTCGCGTATATGGAGCTCTGAAGAAAAGTAGCAGAACAGACTCAGGAAATGTTTCGGTCGTAGTACATGATGGTTGTCACAGTCTCAGGGGGAGCATATGCTTTGAATAATGCATTATTGGCATTATGGTTAGAAGTCCTTGGTGATGATGCTTATTGACACATCTTGCTACTGATTGTTGATTGACCAAGAGAATGGACTACAAGTTAAGATGCTTATGGTGTAGATCATATGGTGTATGATAGTTGCTAACAACTATCATGGTCTTTTTTTTAGGTCCTTGGTCTTTGTGAGTTCATATGATGTATTTTGTTACCCCACTATGCATGGGATGGATGATGTAATGGTTTTTATTGTTGAGTCATGTATAAACATTTGGTATATCCCCACTTGGTTGGGTGGATGAGTCTAAAAATGGTGTTTTCCCACTTGGTTGGGACATTGATGTATAGAGTCATGTTATGCTTTTGCAGACCTTGCATGTGCTCAGGGGGAGCATGGACAGATTGGTACATCTTGGCATATACAAAGGGGGAGCTCAATCAGAGATTTCAGCACGTACTCAGGGGGAGTATGTATAGTAGAGGGAGAAAACTTCTTGGTCTACCCTTTGCCCTTGATGTTAAAGGGGGAGAGTGACTTGGTATCGTGGTTGCCATCAAGTCGAAAGGGGGAGATTGTTGGCATTATGATACAGGTGTTGTCCTTGATGGCAACTCACTCATAGGTATGATACAGGTGTTGTCCTTGCTGGCAAATTAAATAGAGGACAGATCTTAGTACAACAGGTCAAGAAAGAGGTATACGCAGGTTAACCTTGATTAAAGTGCGTATACACATGGGTGAACAGAACGAAAGGCGCGTATACATACATACGCAGGTTCATAGAAGGAAAGGCACGTACATGTTGGAAATCTAAGTTTTGGTTCATGGTATTTGGTCCATGGTATTTTGGTATTGGTCCATGGTATTTGATCTGAAGTGTTGACCCCAGGTATTGGGTCGAAGGTATTGGTTCTACATGGTTTTGGACCATGGTATTGAGAGAAGCCTAAACCTATATAAGGAGAAGATCATTAGGCTAAGTGTGTGAAAGTGTGTGATGAATATCTGATGAAGTGTGAGATCTAGTATACTGGTTATGGGTTTGAAATGCTTGGCTCGATCTGAAGCAAGGAGGCTCCTATGTAGTTGATAAAGTTGGAAATTGCAACGAAGGTATAAGTAATTATCTTTAGATCTGTACATGGGTTCTCTCTGGTGAAAGAGCGTATACACACTATTTTGACATTGTCAAGTAGCGTATACATTATGAGATTTGATGTTTCAGGTTGTTGTTGGTTCTAGTGATTGTTGGAGAGTTCTGGGCTCTGGTATGTGTTTTGGTAACTATGTTTTGATGACAAGGTTTCAGTAATTCAAGTATTGGGTGATTCAGAAATTGACGATTGTATTGCAGTGGTGATTATTTTGTATTTATGGATCCAGTTTGAAAATTTATGAAACGTGGTCCTTGGAAGAAAAGAGAAGGTTGTAGCCCTCTGTAGGCCAGCACCTACGTACTAGTACATCAGCTAGTACAAGAGCTAAGGGGGTTGTAGCTCCTTTCTAGGAGAGTCTGGAGAACGAGAGAAGGTTGTATCCTTCTGCAGGTAGCAGCCTGCGTACTGGTATAAGACTGCACCAATACATATACATTGTAAAAAGAATTTTCTAATTAAAAGAAGATAGAGACGAATTGCAGCAGGTGGTTTTCACCCACATTGGGTTTCCACCTTATATCATGGTGTTCATGTGTGCTTCTTATGTGTGATGATCTGTTCTATTTTACTGCCCATGTTTATTGTTAATATGGTTAATAATGTTCTGATGCACTCATTGAAGATCAGCTAATTGAATCATAAGTTTATTGGATATATGCTAGTTTCATTAAACACAGTTGCATATATATGCGAGTATCCTTAACTGAAGCATCATATATGAATCTGAGTATGAAAATGAAAAAGTTATATTGATTTGATAATACTAATTCAACCCCCCCCCTCTCAGTATTATTTCCAACACATTTAATATATAACGAGGTGTTATTTTGGAGAATTATTTTATCCCACATTTAATATGTGAGAGTAATTTCTCCACATCTTTGGGTATATAATAAGGTCAAGGGAGCCTCTTAAGGTATATACCATTTTTTGATACCATCACATCTTATTTTGTGCTCACATGATACTGCTATTTGTATTGGGTTACTTGTAGTTGCTATCTTTGTAAGATTGTAGGAGATTGTATCGGGTTACTTGTAGTTGCTATCTTTGTAAGATTGTAGGAAATTTCTAAAGATAATAGAAGACAACCTTCCCATGGACATATCCTAATTGGGTGAACCACGTATATCTATTGTATTATTTTTCCTTGTTCTCTTTTTATTCTTATTTATATGTTGAAATAATGTTGGTTTCTAGGAAAGATAGCTAGTTTAGTAGATCTAATATTCTAACATGGTATTCGAGCCATGACTACTATGATCTAGCATCTTTGAATTTAACCATCAACGTGTATATTCATTTTTTTTGTTACTTGGGCTGTTGAAATGTGGCAACAAGAATATTCCAGTTTAATTTGTCCTTGAATTAAATTGTGAATTAAAATCAAATTTAGTCTTAACAGCTACTTGGAAATAATTAATTAAGTTATTTTGACTTAATTAGTTGGAGAAATTCAAGTTAGAAGTTTTTATGAAGTCATGCAAGAGTTATCCCTAAAATTTAGGAGATAAGATTAAGTTATATTTGATTTGTAATTAGTTAACTCAATTTACTGAGTCAAGTCCAGTTAAATTAGTTCCAAACTATTTGAGGAACTAATAGAGACTTAATAGTCAGTTGATGCATGTATGCACTCAACTAGTGCTACTCTAGTTAACTGAAGATTCCCTCATCATAAACTCATGCATTCCTATTCTGAGAAAGACCTAGTTGAGATTAAAATCAAGGACGGTGTACTATCAGTTGCATGTATTTTCCTATAAAGAAAACTCATGCATGCAGTTAAGGAATAATTCCTTGAGGATTGCGTAGTTTTGATAGTGTGTGAGAGCAGTGTTCCACTTGGTCAGGTGAAGATCATCCACTAGGAACAACGCAAGGAAATAGGAGCTTGGAGGGTAGAGAGGAAGGCTTGAGAGAAGCCAAGGATTGCCTGTGAGCATCTGTGAGGATTGTACTAAGAGCTGGCTAGCTGTGAGAGCTAAGGCTTTGTATAATTCCTATGTATTTCCACCTTGTATGATAATACAGATAGTGGGGTTTTTAGTTGAGGCTTTCCCCAAAGTATTCTCATGTGTATTGTGTGATTGATTCTTCTTCTTTTGATTATATGTGTTCAGGTCGATCTTTAAGCTTCCACAAATTGATATTAGAAGTAGGTTATAGTATTATGCTTTGGTTATATTGCATTATTGGGTTGATCTACAGTCAGATTTTCTACATAGGTCTTAGAGCGAGATTTATAGAGAATTTGGAGAATTTCTACGTGGTATCAAAGCCATGTTTATTATAGCTGTGAATAGTATACTGAAAAGAGAATTTGAGGTTTGAAGTTCAGGGTTGTAGGTGCAAATCAAATTCATATCATACTTCAATGTTAGCCAATGGCATTCTATGGCTTGAGACTTGAGTATGCCTTGGAAGGTAGCTCGGATTACAAAGCATGGAAAGATAGACGGGAGGATGTATTAGAAGACAATGGCTTGAAGAATTTCATTGATTACGAAATCCCAAAGCTAGCTTCAACTAATGCACAAGAGTTGGTTGAGTGGAAGAAGTGTGTGGCAAAGGTGAGATGGATCATCCTTAAGGGAGTTTGAGACCATATTGTCTCGAGTCTCCATGGGAAGGATACTCCATTTTCAATGTGGAAGACATTGAAAGACCTCTACTAGAACAATAGTGACCAGAGGAAATTGGCGCTCAAGGATAAGCTTCGAAGAATCAAGATGGAGAAGGGAAATAATATTTCCACATATCTGAACAAGCTCACCACATGCAAAGATGAGCTTGGCAGTGTGGGAATAACTACTGCCAATGATGATATGGGGAGCCTTGCTCTCCTTGGCCTTCCAAAGAGTTGGAATAGCTACCAGGACTCTGTGAATGGAAGGGAGAAACTACTGGATTAGGAACAAATGTGGTCGGATCTTATGCAGGAGGAGATCAGGAGGAGAACACGAGATGGTTATTCATCCAAGGATGATGATGAAGAAAATTTGTCCTTATCAAGTAAGGCAAGGAAAGGGAAGGGGAAGGATTCCCATTCCAAATTGAATTCTTCTCATTGAGGGAAGAAGGGTGACAAGTCTAAAGTAATATGCTTTAATTGTCACAATATGGGACATTATGTGACTAATTTCCCATCGAAGAAGTCCAAGAAGGGATCCTCGGAAGGATCGAAAGGTGAGGCATTAGTCTCTCAGTTCGAAATGGACTTTACCCTCATCGCATGCATGGTTTCATCGATGATGGGTTGTGTCTGGTATCTTGATAGTGGAGCCTCATTCCACATGACTGATGATAAAAGTTTATTCAATGCCTTGGAGGAGAGAGACCTCAAGATGCACATAGAGATGGGTGACGATAGAAGGTATAGTGTTTCAGGAGAGGGCATGGTTGCTTTTTAGAGGGAGCATGGAGCTCCTATCACCTTGACAGATATGAAGTATGTGCCTGGATTGAAGAAGAACTTGGTATCGGTTGCAATGTTGGAGGACAAGGGCTATGATGTTGTCTTCAGTAGAGGAAATGCGTTCCTAAGACACATAGCCATGGGTCAGACCAAGAGGATAGGGATTCAGGTGAAAAATCTCTATAAACTAGAGGTAGATAATTGTGAAACATTGAGTACAAAAGCATAATTGGTGCAAAGCCAAGACATTGGCGAGTTGTGGCACAAGTGGATGGGCCATTTGCATCATGGGGCTTTGAAGATAATACAACAGATATCTACAGGACTTCCCAAAGGTAAAATTGAGAAAGTTGGCACATGCAAAGGTTGTACCTTGGGAAAGTACACCAAGTCTTCCTTTCATGATCGAGATAGTCGAGCAGAGGCTATCTTAGAGTGAGTTCATACTAATGTGTGTGGACCATTCTCGACAGAATCCACAATGAAGCAAAGGTATTTTGTGATTTTCATGCAGAAGAAGGACCAAAACTTCACAAAGTTTTGTGAGTTCAAAGCTTTGGTTGAGAAAGAGTTAGGGAAGAAGATCAAGGCCTTCAAAAGCGACAACGGTGAAGAATATGTCTCTTAAGAGATTAAGGACTTCTATGTAGCGGAAGGAATTAAATGAGAGTTGATGGCACCTCATAACCCACAACAGAATGGGGTGGCCGAGAGGAAGAACAGAACTATTGTAGGGGCAGCATGGGAAATGTTTCATGACCAAGGCCTACCACTTCACTTGTGGGTTGAGGCATGCAACACAATGATCTATTTCCAGAATAGAAGCCCGCATCGCATACTTAGGATGAAGACACCAAAGGAAGCTTTCTCTGGTAAGAGACCAGATGTGGGTCACTTCAGGATCTTTGGCTCATCAGTATATTCCATGTGACAAAGGATGCACAGAAGAAGCTTGAGCTGACAACAAAGTTGGGGATACTTGTGGGGTACATTGATACACCTCACAACTATTTGGTGTACTTGCCTACCAATCGGAGGATAGTGGTTCATAGAGATCTCAAGTTTGATGCTCAGAAGGCCATGCGAGTTTCCCTTGAGAGGGAGCTCCAACTACAGGTTGTGGAGGAACTATTGGTTCCTAAGGAGGAGGAGCCTCAGGCTTATGCATAGCAGCCGCATGTAGAGGTTCCAGGAGTGGAGACATCCACTCAAGCAGAGTCTTCCAGACATGGACGGAAGTGCACAAGAGAAGCTGACAGATTGTTGAAGGATGAGAGAGAGAATGTGGGAGCACCATCTTCTCAACGCAAATTAAGGAGGTCACCTGAGAGGTACACTAGATACATGGCCCTTGTTGGGAAATGTGTTGAGACTGATCCATCTTCCTTTGAGCAAACAATGCAGCAACTGATTTGGGTTGATGCTATGGTGGAGGAGTATGACTCCATAGTTCGTAATAGTGTTTGGAACGTGGTTTCGAGACCAGAGAACAAGTCAGTTGTGAGTTTCCATTGGCTTTACAAGGTAAAGCAAGCTACTGATGATGGGAGGATCATGTTGCTGCAGTATAATTCCTTTCTTGTTGAGAGGGAGTGTTGAAATATGGCAAAAAGAATATTCCAATTTAATTTGTCCTTGAATTAAATTATGAATTAAAATCGAATTTAGTCTTAATAGCTACATGGAAATAATTAATTAAGTTATTTTGACTTAATTAGTTGGATAAATTCAAGTTAAAAGTCTTTTTGAAGTCATGCAAGAGTTATCCCTAAAATTTAGGAGATAAGATTGAGTTATATTTGAGTTCTAATTAGTTAACTCAGTTTACTAAGTTAAGTCCAATTAAATTAGTTCCAAACTGTTTGAGGAACTAATAGAGAGTTAATAGTCAGTTGATGCATGCATGCACTCAACTAGTGCTACTTTAGTTAACTAAAGATTCCCTCATCAGAAACTCATGCATGTCTATTATGAGAAAGATCTAGTTGAGATTAAAGTCATGGACAATGTACTATTAGTTGCATTTGTTTTCCTATAAAGAAAACCCATGCATGCAGTTAAGGAATAATTCCTTGAGGATTGCGCAGTTCTGACAGTGTGTGAGAGCAGTGTTCCACTTGGTGATGTGAAGATCATCCACTAGGAATAGTGCAAGGAAATAGGAGCTTGGAGGGTAGAGAGGAAGGCTTGAGAGAAGCCAAGGATTGCCTGTGAGCATCTGTGAGGATTGTACTGAGAGCCGACTAGCTGTGAGAGATAAGGATTTGTATACTTCCTATGTATTTCCACCTTGTATGATAATACAGATAGTGGGGTTTTTAGCTAAGGCTTTCCCCAAAGTATTCTCATGTGTATTGTGTGATTGATTCTTCTTCTTTTGATTATATGTGTTCAGCTCAATCTTTAAGCATCCGCAAATTGATAGTAGAAGTAGGTCATAGTATTCTACTTTGGTTATATTGTGTTATCGGGTTAATCTACAATCAGATTTTCTACATAGGTCTGAGAGCGAGATTTGTAGAGAATTTGGAGAATTTCGACATGGGCACTCATTATTTTTTGTAGGTTTTCTTTCTATCTGGTTGCCATTAGGCTTCTCTTTAGATCCGGGCATGATTCTACATATTTGAGTTTTTTTTCTCATAACCCTGACTTTTTGTGTAGTTTTTTGCAGATTTGTTTTTCAAGGGGCTCTTGACTATTTTTCTATAATATCTATATGGTTTTTGGATTCTCCTTAAGGAGATCTATCTTCCCATTATAAGATCTGTGATTTTCTTCTAGGTTTTCGGTCCTTTTTTTACCGGGCAAAAGATTGGTGGATTGAGGGTTCAAATCAAAATTTCGGTTGCATATGTGGATGCAGAGTGGTTTCCATTTCTAGAAATTGGTTATAATAAACATTTGGAGCATTATTGAGTGTTTTTTGTTTTGACACCCAATGATTTTTGTCAGAACTATTACCTTCTATGTAGAATTTCCCAGAACAGAGTAGATGTTTGGGTTCCTCTCATAGAGCTACCCAATTTAAAAAGAACAAATCAGCTCAAATGTAGTACCGAAAGCAAAATTATCATTGATTTAAGATTGACAAATTTTTTAGGTTTTCTGGTGATGACAGAACGGACTGTAGAAATTTACAGTTTTCTGTCCACTTTTTCTCTTGTCATTTCTTGAATTTGGGTTTATATTTCTTGTCAAAATTTCTATCATTATGACTTCATAAGTATATTATTTTCCTAAACTTATTGGTTCTAACTATATTGCATGGAAAAGGAAAATGATTGATGTTCTCAGGAGTAAGGATCTATGGAGGTTGGTTAATGGTGAACACAAGAAATCTACAAATGCTCAAGACTTGATTAAATGGGAAGAAATGTCTGGTCAAGCAAGAGGGGTCATTGGTAAAATGGTTTCAGATAGTCTTCAGGTAATTATTGAGGTAGAAGACAACCTGGTTGAGGTATGGATAATTATTGCTTCTTTATTTGATAAATTTGATGATGTTTCTGCTTATTACCTTGAAAAGAAGATTCATGAGCTAGATCCTCCTAATTTTGATAGAGTCGAATTATATTTTGCTAAATTGAGAACCTGAAATGAAAAGTTAAATAATTGTGGTAAATATTACAAGAAGACAGACACTGCTCTTATCATTCTTGTAGAACAAAAATTTCCATATTGTTTTGACATGTTCATCCAAACTAGGAATAGGGCTCTTGAATTGTCTCAAAGTACCACAAAACTTACTTTTGATGATTTTTGTAAAGGGTTGATAAATGACCAAGAAAGGTTGATTGCTTCAGGACAAGTCTTACCTAATAAAGCTCTTATGGCACATAATAAGAATCCTAAGAAAAGTTTTAATAACGCTAAAGGTTCTTATTCACACATTTCTAATCATACTAATAATAATGGTCATGCTTCTCATGCACGTCATGAAACTAGTAAGAGGAAGAAAGTGTATGATCCTTGTAAGCATTGTGGTAAAACTAACCATCCTGAAAAGAATTGCTTTAAAGAGAAGCATTTAATGGCTAAAGCTAACAAGAAAAATTCTAATGAATCTCAAGTAGCTTTATGTGCATCTGTTGTTTCATCTAGTAATTATTCTTCTAATGTGGAATGGATAATGGATTATGGTGCTTCTAAACGTATGACTGGTAATGCTTCTTTATTTACATCTTATAACACTAATAAGCACTCATCTTAGAAATTTTATATTGGTGATGGTAAACAACATTTAGTAATTGGTTCTGGTAATATTAATGTTTCTAATGGTCAACTAGAAGATGTTTTTCATGTTCAAAACATGCCCATCAACTTACCTTCTATTTATCATGCATGTCAGAAAGGTTTTAAATTTGAAGCCTTGCCTGATAAATATGTTCTTAAAGATATCAACCGAAATTACAAACTAGTCTCTTCTGGTCCTATTGATCATACAATTGGCTTATATAAATTTGTTGGTTTTAATTCAACTAAGAGACAACCCTTGTATTCCTATGTTGCTCATGCTCATGAAGTAAGTCAATTATGGCATGAAATATTGGGTCACTTGAATTATGGTAAAATGAAAATGCTAACTAAAATGGTTCATGGTTTGCTTAATATTTCTTCTAATATCGGTGTTTGTGAAGGATGTGTTCTTGGTAAGCATCATAGAGAAATTTTTGATAGAGGTAAAGCCTGGCATGCTAAAGTACCTTTGTAATTAATTCATAGTGATATCTGTGGTCCTCTTGAAGTTCCTTCAATATCTCATGCAATTTATTTTCTTACCTTTATTGATGACTTCAGTAGAAAATCTTGGGTTTATTTTTTGAAAAATAAAAGTGAAACATTTGTAAAATTTGAAGAATTTAAATCCATGGTTGAAAATGCATCTAGTAAGAGTATTAAAACCTTGCGATCTGATAATGGGGGGGGGGGGATTTTTTAAGCAAGAACTTGATGCATATTTATCTAAACATGGTATTCAACATCAAAATATTGTTCCTTACACACCTCAACAAAATGGTGTTGCTGAAAGGAAAAACATAACTTTAGTTCAAATGGCCAGATGTATGCTTAATTCTAAAGGACTGCATAAGAAATTTTGGGTTGAAGCCATCTGTTTTGCTAATTTTGTTTTAAATAGAGTTCCTACTAAAGTTGTTAATTGTGTTACCCCTGAGGAAATATGAAATGGACGTAAACTGTATATTAGTATTTTTAAGATGTTTGGTTGTGAATGTTGGGCTCATATTCCTGATGAAAAATGGAAGAAGTTAGAATCAAAATCTCACAAGTGTGTCTTCATTGGTTACAATGAGAATTCCAAGGCTTACAGATTGTTTGATCCTTCTAATCAAAGTGTCATAATCAGAGGGAATGTTCAATTTCATGAAGTCCCTTCCCCACCCGAGTCTGTAGAATCTCATGTTACCCTGAATTTACCAATACCACATGTTACTCCTATTCCTGTAACTCCTTCTTCCAGTGTTGTGCCTCTTATTGATCTTGATTCTTCCTCTCCCTTAGGTATTCCACCTGAAACTCATGAAGCTCTTGATGTGACTCATGTTCCTTCTATGCTTCCTGTTTAGGCTCGGAAAACTCTTGAATCTGTAGGTAGTGAGGTCGGAAATATTTCTGGCACTCTTCAAACTAGATCTAACTTTTCACTTATGACCAAAGTTTTGGCCACAGATGATCCTACCGCTTATGCTCAAGTTGGGGGTAAGCCTCATTAGGAACAAGTTATGAGTGCTGAATATGAATCTCTTTTGAGAAACAAGGCTTGGTATCTTGTTCCTCTTCCTTTGGGAAAGAATTTAGTTGGTTGTAAATGGGTTTATAAAACTAAGTTCACTACAGAAGGATAGATCGAAAAGCATAAAGATATATTAGTTGCAAAAAGTTTTAATCAACTTGAAGATATTGACTATAATGAAACTTTTTCTCCTGTTGCTAAAATGAACACAATAAGAACCATTTTATCACTTGCCGCATATTATAAGTGGGAAATTCATCAAATGGATGTTAAAAGTGCCTTTTTAAATGGTGATCTTACTGAAGAAATTTATATGCAACAACCTCCTGGTTTTATTTCTGTTGAATCCTTGAGTTTAGTATGCAAATTACACAAATATTTATATGGTCTCAAACAAGCATCTAGGGCTTGGTATGATAAAATTGATGCATATTTCTTGAATAATGGTTTTAAGCGTTGTATATGTTATCCAAATATGTATGTTAAGAACTTTGGTGATAATTTCCTCATTATTTTTTTATATATGGATGATCTAATTATCACTGGTAGCCAACTTGTATTAATTCAAGATATGAAAATTTCTCTTCAAAAGCAGTTTGAGATGATAAATATTGGTACACTGCACTATTTCTTAGGTCTTCAAATCTGGCATATCACTGATGGTATTTTTCTCTCTCAGCCTAACTATGCGACAAATTTATTTTCTTGTTTCCATATGAGTGTTTGTGAACCTACTCCTACGCCATTTCAATTTGGTGTAAAGTTAACTGTTGAGTGTACCACTCCACTGGTTGATGATACTCTTTATCGTCAGCTCATTGGTAGTTTGATATATTTAACTCATAACAGACCAGATCTCTCTTTTGCTGTCAGTATGGTTTCTCGATTCATGCAACAACCTCATGAATGTCATTGGCAGGTAGCCAAGATAATTCTGTGATATTTACAGGGGAAATTGCGTTATGGTTTATTTTATTTGAGCAGTGCTACAATTTTACTCTTTGGTTATATAGATTCTGATTGGTTAGGTGACATTTTTGATCAATGGTGAACTGCTAGTTACATATTTCAACTTGGATTAGCTCCGATCTCTTGGTCCAGAAAGAAGATAAAGACTCTTTATTTATCTTCATGTGAAGCGGAGTGTAAAGCAGCCAAATAAGTAGCTAAATAAGCCATTTGGTTATGACACGTTCTTACCGAGCTTGGTATGGTTCCAAATTCGTCCACTTTGTTGAAAAGTGACAATCATGCTGCAATTAATCTTGCTTATAATCTGGTATATCACTCCAAGACGAAGCATCTCGACCTTGATGCTCATTATATTCAAGGGCTTGTCACCGATGGTATTCTTTCTCTGGAGTATTTTCCTACTAAGCAATAGGTAGTCGATATCTTCACCAAATCCTTGATAAAAGTGGAGTATGTGCATCTTAATTCTTTTATTGGGATGAGGGAAGTTGTCATCAAGGGGGAGCAGTAATGACCCCTTCCTTCCTCAAGGTTAGGATGGGCCCTTCTCCTAGCCATTATTAACGGGTAGTGTTGGAATATATTATATTCCTTGGAAGGTAATAATATCTTTGTTTTATGTCGGAAGTTGTACAAAATCTTATGTAAAAGGGTAATACATTATATCCCATATTTATTATGGCACAATATACTCTTGTATCCATTTATTATATAAAGATGTGTTATTTTGGAGAATTATATTATCCCATATTTAATATGTGATAGTAATTTCTCCACATCTCTGGGTATATAATAGGTTCAAGGGAGTCTCTTAAGGTATATATTGTTTTGTGATACCATCACATCTTATTCAGTGCTCACAACATATTGTTATTTGTAGTTTCTCTCTTTGTAAGATTGTAGGATATTTCTGGAGTTAATAGAAGACAACCTTCCCATGGACGTAGCCCAATTGGGAGAACCATGTATATTTGTTGTATTATTTTTCCTTATTCGCTTTATGTTGTTATTTATATGTTGATATATTGTTGGTTTCTTAGATAGATAACTATTTTAGTAGATATAATATTCTAATAGTTTGTTTAGAACCAATTCTAAAAACTTTGCAGCTGAAACTATCATTGATGAATCAATTTTGAGACCATACGTATCTAAACATCAATTTGTAGACTAGGATTTTGACAAACAAGCTCTCCAGTGGTTTGAAAAATTAGAAGAGCTAGTGACAGACCTAGATCAAGCTATCCACAAAGCCTACATCTAGTAATCAGTTGAACTTTCATCCCTATCATTCTCTGTTTCTTATCCCATCACATAATATTTACATCATGTTCCCATTAGTTCCACCTCCTCAATAATTTCCACTACCTCTCCGTCAACATCACAAAGTGTAATACAAAATGTCTTAAGCCCTTCCACATCTACACCTCACACAGGTTCATATGTTGTTCATCCACATATACCAGTCATGGCAGCTTGATATTCTCCCCTGGTTTTACCTGCCCAATTTTATAACATGCCTCAAGACTATCAAAGTAGGGTTCCTCAGTTTAACGGCACTGGGGCCATCACTGCACAACAACATGTAGATAAAATGAATGAATACTTTCACCTTCAAGAGGTTTATGAATATGATGTGAAGATGAGGTATTTTTCTTAAAGCCTTAATGAAGAGGTAAGAAAATGGTTTAAATATTTACCAATAGCTACCATTAATGATCTTGTTGCGTTTCATCAGTATTTCCTCAATAGATGGGAAACTAAAAAGAATCCCCTCCAGGTCTTAAATGAATATAAAGATTTAAAAAAAGGGCCTAATGAAACTGTTGAAGAATATTGTGATAGGTTTAATTGAGTTTATAATGCCATTCCAACCAGTATAAAGCCCCCACCAAGGTTAGCCCTCATTCATTTCCCTGAAGAATTTGATGTTGACATGATCTACCAATTAAGAGAAAGAGACCCTACCACACTTAAAGAAATGCAAAGTAACACTGTCAAAGTAGAGGCTAACTTATTAGCCAAAAAATCCAAGCTTAAAACTAAAAGAAGGATTACCATCAAGGAGGAACCTTCCTCCTCTTCATCAGACTTAAAAATAGACAACCTAGTCAAAACCATGAAAATAATGATGGAGAGGATGGCAGTAGTTGATAGAACCCCTCCTAGGGATAACCAAGCAAATTCTCAAAATAGAAATCAAAATCTTAGGAGAAATCCGCCTCTGATAAAATAAAGAGAACAAAGGGGCCCTAATGATCAATAACTTAGGCCTCCTTTCCAGGAAAACTATGCTGAAGAAGAAGTGGAACTAGAAGAATATTCGGAGGAAAACCAAATTAAATTGTTTGGGGAGACAAAAATTGATCGTATCTTTTTTACTAAAGAAGATAAATATCAATTGTTTCTTTCACAATGAGAAACAATTCCATTAGAGTTTTAAGAATACAAACAAGGTTATGAAAATGCCATATTGGAAGTGCATAGGCAATATAACCTTAGGAGTAGAAAAATTGTTGATACTCCTCCAAAGAAAATCTCTGATACTCCTTCCAATAATACTGCTGATAATAAATCAAAGAAAACTCAGACTGATATCCCTTCTTCCAGTCAAGCTAAATATATTCCTTCCTGTAGTCAATACAAAGAATATACTCAAAAAGAAAACCTAAAAAAACAGGATCAGAACATCAAGGAAATATAATAGCCAAAAACCTCTTTCAACATAGAAAATGAATTGGTTAAAGTGAAAATTTGAATCCCCCTCGCTGAACTAATGAATAAGAATGAATATAGGACACAAGTAATTAAAGCCTTAAAAGTAGGAGAAGGAACATACATTGTAAACCTCGCTTGTGACAAGCCTGAACTATTATTTGGTCAAGAGGTAGAAGGTAAACGCTAAGATGCAAATGTTCCCCCTTTCTATGTCAGTCTTAATATCCTTGATACAATTCTTCAAAATTCCATGCTCAACTCTAGTGCATCACATAATTTAATGCCCTGATCCATAATGGAAAAATTGAATCTTGACATTACTAGGCCATATAAAGACTTGTATTCTTTTGATTCTGGCAAGGTAAGGTGCCTTGGTCTCATTAAAGACATTTGTGTCACGCTAGCTCAAATTCTTGCTAGAAGCATAGCCATGGATATCGTAGTGGTAGACATACCCCGAAAGTATGGAATGCTACTCTCTAGATCATGGGGGGCAAAGCTACAAGGAACCCTACAAACGGATATGAGTTATGCTACCATACCTATTTTTGGTCAACCTAGGAGACTTTATAGAGAAACCCTAATGAAATATATGGGGGGCAAAGCTACAAAGAACCCTACAAATGGATATGAGTTATGCTACCATACCTATTTTTGGTCAACCTAGGAGACTTTATAGAGAAACCCTAATGAAATATATGGTTAGCAGTTAAGATAGACCAAACAACCATCCCTTGTATTCAACCCATTCACACCTAGACTCTTTTATCTTGTATAATGATGGAGGTATAGAAGGAAAAATCCCTAATCTAGAAACTGATTTGTGTGATATGGATGAAAATAAAGCAGACACTATAAAACTAGATGAAGAAAATGAGCCTTTATGGAACATATATTTTGATGGGGTTGTAAGCAAGGAAGGATCAGGAGTAGGTGTGTGGGTTTTCAATTCACAAACTAGAAAAGTCAAAGGACATTCATATAAACTAAACTTTCAATGTAGCAATAATATAGCTGAGTATGAAGCCTTTATCCTAGGATTGCAGATTTTGAAAAATTAGGTTCCAAAAGCATTTCAGTTCATGGATATTCTGAACTCATAATTAAACAAATCAAATGGGAATATTTAGTTGAACATCCAAGGTTAAGGGCTTATAAGAATGTTTTTCTAGATTTCCTTGAATTTTTTGTTGAGTATGAGTTATCTGTAGTTCCAAGAGGTCAAAACATCATAGTTGATGGTCTGGCTACTTCAGCTAGTACTTGCAAAATGCCTTATAACCCAAGTCACAAGTACATAGCTGAAGTTAAAAACAGACCAATTGTCTCGGATAATATTAGGTACTAGCAAAATTTTGGTAATGATGAACATATTGAAATGTTTTTGCAGTCAAAGGATGAATTGAGTGTGCCAATATAGTTATAGATTATGATGTATATAATAATGTACATAAAATAATGAATAAAGTAGAAGTGAATGAATTGGATAAAGATCAAGAAGAGTAAAAAAAATGCAGTAGAAGGATAATGTTTTTCCTAGAGGGTTAGCTCCCTTGGAAGAGTTATTTGATTTTAATGATGTGGCTAAAAAACCTAAAATAGAACCTACTGGAGCCGATGTCAAAGAATGTAACATAGGAATGGCAAAGAAAAGCCTAAAATAGTTAAATTGTCCAAATATTTTCCTTCAGCTGAAAAGCAAAAGTATATAGAGATTTTCAAAGAATTCATAGATGTATTTTCCTTGAGTTATGAGGATTTAAATTCCTATGAAATCATCCTTATACAACATAAAATACCTATAAAAGAGGACCATAAACCTTTTAAACAAAAACTCAGAAGGATCAACCCAATGCTTTTGCCCCTAGTTGTGAAAGAAGTTAAAAAATTTATGATGCCAAAACCATTGTACCCCTGTGGTTTTCAAAATGGGTATCAAACTTAGTTCGTACCAGGATAAAGACTGGGGAGATTAGACTATGTATTGATTTTATAAATCTCAATAAAGATTCTCTGAAGGACAACTTTCCTTTGGAAAAAATGGACCACATCCTATAGAGGGTAGTTAGATTAGTAAGAATTTCTTTATTAGATAGATTTTCTGGTTATAACCAAGTTCTAGTACATCCTGATGACCAAGAGAAAACAACATTTACAAAAACCTGGGGCACTTTCATGTATGTGAAAATGCCTTTCAGTTTGATGAATGCTGGGGCTACATTCCAAAGAGCAATGGATTTTGCCTTTGCAGATGAATTAGGTAGGTTTATAGTCATTTATTTAGATGATATCATTGTCTTCTCAAAGAAAAATGAGGAACATTTGCTCCATTTAAGGAGAGTTTTCGAAAAATGCAGAAAATTTGGTATCTCTCTAAGCCCTAAGAAAGCACTATTTGGCTTAGAAGAGGGAAAACTGTTAGGACATATCATCTCAAAGGATGGCATAAAAATTGACCCTAGCAGAGTGGAAGCAATATTGAAGATAAACCACCCTAGGAACAAGAACGAGGTCCAATCCTTTATTCAAAAAATAAACTTCCTTCAGAGATTTATACCAAATTTGGCTGAAATCCTAAAAGAAATAATAGACATGTTAAAGAAGGATACCAATATTAAATGGCATAATGATGCAAAGGATTATTTCACTAAGGTCAAGAAGGCATTAGCAACAATGCCAATTATAATAAGTCCAGATTTTACAAAAGATTTCATAATTTTCTCTTTTGCATCTAATCATACAATAGTAGTTGTGTTATTGTAGAAGAATGTTGAAGGAGATGAACAACCAATTTCCTTTTTCAGTAGAGCATTGGGAGATGCATAGCTGAAATACAACATCATTGAAAAACATGCATTTTCATTGGTAAAGGCCCTTAAAGATTTTAGGGTTTATATTTTGCTCTCACATATTATTTCTTTTGTCCCAAGTGCAATTGTCAAGGACATACTCACACAAACAGATCCAGATGGCAGAATGGGAAAATGGATTGCCACCATTTTGGAATATGATATTGAAATCAGACCAACAAAGCTTGACAAGGGTCAAAGATTAACAAAACTCATGGCAGTCTAATTGTAATCTATTAGAAATCAATTTTATTGCAGAATTAGATGAACAGGAAGAGCAGGCGACTCCACTGATCTTAAAGGTTTTCATCATATCACCATGGTATGTAGACATATTTTTTTCTTATAGATCTTATATGCTCCTCCTAGTTTACTAAAAACCAAAGAAAGGTTCCTTAAATGAAATCTTTGAAATTTTTCATTCTTGATAATAATTTATATTGGAAATATGTTGGAGGAATGTTACTAAAGTGTTTGTTGAAAGATGAATCAGATAGGGTCTCGGAGGAATTTCATGAAGGAGATTGCGGTGGCCATCTATATTGGAAATTTACAGCCAATAAAATCCTTAGATCTAGTTTTTAATAGCCTACCCTATTCTCTGATGTGCATAAAAAGGTCACCTCCTACCATGAGTGCCAAATATGTGAAGGAAAAATAAAGTTGTTACCTTTACCATTAAAACCAATTTCAGTAGAATTATGTTTTCAACAATGGGGTCTAGACTTCATTGGTGAAATCCTCCCAAGTTCCTCATGCTAGCACAAGTGGATTTTAACAACAACAGACTACTTTACTAAATGGATATAAGCCATTCTCACTAGACAAGCCACTGATATCGTTATTACCTAATTTCTGGAAGGAAATATACTATCTAGGTTTGGCTGCCCCATAAAATTATAACTAACAATGCTGCTGCTTTCAAGTCCAGGAAAATGATACACTTTTGGAACAAATATCATATTAAGTTAGGAAATTCTACTGCTTATTACCCCCAGGGTAATGGGTTAGTTGTGTCCTCAAACAAGAGATTGGTTAACATTATCAAGAAATTATTGTGGGAGAACAAAAATTCATGGCACAAAAAATTAATCAATGCATTATGGGCTGACAGAGTTACTACCAAGAAATCCATTGGAATGTCACCATTCCAAATAGTGTATGGGACAAATGTTTTTTCCCAATTTTTTTGGGAATTCCAGTGTTGAAAATTCTACAAGAAGCTTAGGTAGAGACCAATGACATGCAAATAAGGATAAACCAGACTATTAAGTTACAATAGTCAAGGGAATAAGTCTATCATAAAACACAAGTCACCCAAGAAAATATCAAAAGGATTTATGATAAAAGGACTAAGGCAAATGATTTTCAACTCAATGATTTTGTTTTGAAATGGGATTCCAGAAATGAGGATAAAGGAAAACATGGAAAATTTGACAACTTGTGGAAAGGGCCTTTTAAGATTGAAGCTTTTAGGGGCAACAATGCATTCCTGTTAATCAATTTGAGTGGAGAAGAGCTTCCAAGTGGACCAGTGAATGGAAGGCATCTTAATCATTATTTCCCATCAGAGTAAGTCAATTCATTCATCACCATTGTAAAGTACCATTTTACTTTTATATTGAAAAAGTGCAGGTGACTATCAACAGAAGTTGAAGCCTGCAGTGAAGGCCTTGAGCTTCTATTTGATGTGTTACCATAGATATGAATAAAAGATAGGTGAAACAGTTCCGTTGAAAGATCTTTACAACAGGCCCAATGTTCTTGGCACCTCACAAGGAGGATGCCATCCCCATTGGAGCCATTGTTAGGGTGTTATATTTCATAGGAGGATTTTTTTTTACCTGATGATTTTATATTTGAGAAATGTAAATAATGTTTCATGTTTGAAATTTATTTCCAAAAGAATAATATATATATATATATATATATATATATATATATATATATATATAATATATATATATATTATATATATTAGAAAAAGAAAAAAGAAAATAAACTGTAGGGGACAAAAACAATAGAATAAAGAAAGAAATGAAAATAAAAGAAAATAAAATGTGTGAAAATGTCCTCCTGGGTGAGCAAATCTAAGTGCCACCAAGAAAAATTAGTATTGCATCAGTTTACATTTAGAAATTTTGAATAAAGTGTGCAACTTTTTTAAATGCCACCAGGTAAATAGGAAAATTAGAAATAATTTGGGCTAATCACATTGTTTAATTGTTATTTGGCTAGGAATTCAATGGATTAGATTAGAGAATAAATTAATCACTTGGTTTAATTGTGATGAATCGATAGGAAAAAATCAGTAAAAAATGTTCTCTACTAGTTCAAATGCAACATTGAATTATTTCTAAATATTTTTTAGGAAAAAATAGTTTTTGATTAGCTTTACCTTAAGCAAGGGTTAATCATGCTTTAATGTGCTGTAATAATGTTTACAATATGTATTTAACCTAAGTTCACACTTTCTAATAAAATGGACAGCTCAGATCATCCCCCACCCTGATCAACGACGGGGGAGTGTTTTCGGGCCCCCTAAGCTCAACTCCGCTTTTTCCATGGGGGGGGGGGGGTCTCAATCTCCTGTTACATGGTACTGTTTCGACATTTCACACCCCCCTCACTTTCCTATCATTCCCCCCCCGAAAAGTCTTTTGTTTTTTACTTCTGCCGGTTCCACTTCCCCTCACCACCCACCACATAGACCTCTTGTCCCCACCTTCCATTAGCACCTACATGCCATGACATATCTCCAACCCCACCATACTTACCACCTCAGCCTACCTTCCTACCACACTCTCTACCACCTCACCCTCGTGGACCCCACTCCCGCGACTACTCCTAACCATTAAAATTATCTTGATCACTTTCCTCCCAATATTATGTTGCCATTTGGCGCCCCTCTCGCCATGTCAGCAAGTCATTACTATATTAATTACCTTCCACTCCCTATGCAATAGACCCGCTCCCCATTAACAGTAAAGGATTAACGATTGATTGGGAAATTTCTCTCTATAAATGCTTTGAAACCGTAAAAATTCTTTCTTTCACTGTGTCGTATGATCAGTAGCAGGTTATAGATTCTTAAGCCACAATAGCGATCGATTAAATTGCCCCATCATTACTGTTTCAAACTGTCATCAACAACCCAGTTCGACATTTCTTTATCGTTTTCCTACTCCAGGTAATTCGTGATCCTTTTCTTGTCTAAGAATATTTATCATGTTGCCTAAAACGAAATTCCCCAAATAAAAGGGAAAGAAACCAGAAGAGAACCCATGCTTCCCCCACTTATAGACTTAGATCGTGTACCCTAATTGGACCTACAATATAAAATTGTTGAAACCAACTGTGAATTCTATTTTCTTGAACTTCACAGTTTGTTAAAACAGAAATTCCTTGACCAAAGTGATGAAATTAATCTGTGGGAGTCTACCCTACCTCAGTTCATGTTCCCACAGGCCCATTTTTTCCCTGAGTTAGTTTTGTGGTGTCAATTGAGTTATGACCCCTCTTAGAGAGTTATCATAAGTTGCAATGGTCAAGTTTTGATAACTATCATGGTTGAAGCCATTTCCCAAATTCTCCTAGTAACAATCCAAGAGTCAGCTAAGCTACTGTCAGTAGACTCTCTCACAGAGCTCTATAAGAATTTAACTTTTCCCCAGAGAGCCAAGATCTTTGAAGTTTTTATGCCTGCAGATGATCAATCACCAAAAACTAACCCTCCATATTCATCTTCCATGTTCCCTGAGGGAACCAAACCTATTATTTCCATCATATCTTGCATTCTTAGTTATCATTTTGACTAGTGGGTTGATGAGGCCATTATTGGCTTCCTGTTAATTTTCACCACTGGTGAGCAACCGATAATTTTTAATTACAGTTAGTTTATTGCATAGTTTATGCATGATCAGTTTATCAAATTTTCTACAGAGGGATCTTTCAAATACTCCTTTGTTTTAGTGTACATGTTTATTTATCAACAAGCAAACATATTCCCTTTCACCTTGCAGAAGATGGATGAGAAGGGTAATGCTCAGTCAGTCATACAATGGACATCCTTGGTGAGAAGGAATTCCATATAGTTTTCTTTCACAGACTTTGTGGACCAGTACTTATACACATTGGCATGTCTTCTACATAGTGATGTGGAGCCCAAGATAGGTGAAGACATTTAGAAGATTCTACATCTCAATGATCAAGTAAAGATAGGGGACTAGTATCTTTACCAGACCTACACAGAAATTCAGATATATGGGTGTCAGCTGCCACCCTACAAACTACCCAAATTTGTTCCTATGAGAATTTTCTCATTAGATTACATATGACGGATGATTCACAAGGATGATCTATATTTAGTGGTAGCCAAGAAGAAGGCCCAGTTAAAGATTAAAGCCAGAGTAGGACCTTTTGTCTACAACACTGGATCAGTTGGTAACGAAGTCAACTTGCTGCTGAAGCAAATGAAATTTAAATTGAGTTTCACCTAGTCTTATGACCCTTTTGGCTTGATCTCAAAGCTAAGGGTGGAGAAGAATATCACACCTTATTCACATACTCCTAGACTTGAAATCAAGCAATACATGAACCAGAATCTATGGATGGAAAAAACACTATAGGAGGCAGAGGAGCAGGTTATCTCTATTACAACCAATCGAAAAACCATACCTAAAGAGAAACTGGAGAAGAGAGTAAGAGAATAAGAATCTTCCCTGGTGATAGAAATAGGCGAAAAATATTTCCTAGTTTATATAAAGAAGAAAAAGTTCAACTCTGCAACTGCTTTTCAGTAGGACACAGAAGAACATAAGACTATTGTAATGACAGGTCCTCATATGTCTAGCAGTGAGGAGGATATATTCATAGGATGATCGTCTTCATCTACTTCCAGAGATCCTCTAGACGCACCAAAGATTGTCAATTTGGCTGAAGGCACTGCTAAGCCCAACATTTTTACAAAATACAAGGAAATTAAGCAAAGGAATGAAATTCTAAAAGCCTCCACTTATACGAAGTTCTAGAAACAAGAAAAAGTATCTCAGGACATACTATTATTAGCATTTGGCTCATAGAAGGGAAAAATGTAGATAACATTCCTTAAAGCCAAAGTACCAACTCCCAAGTCACCTGGAGATTACAAGGAATTTGTGTTCACTTTTGATGCACAACATATTCAGCCCATAGACCAGATGGATCTGCACAAACAAACAAGTGAGATGATGTATTCCACACTCACTAACACTATCATGTCTGCCTCTAAATTGCAGGTATAACTAAATAATGTATAGTCCCATTTCAAGTTAGAGAAGATTTCATCCTTAGCCAATGATACTAGAATCAAGTCATTGGAGGACATGGTGATCAAGTTAGGATATAATCCCAAATATATCAAGGCAGCTGAAGCAATTTCGAGGAAAAAGGATGCTGACATAGCAACCTTGAGAAAACAATTAAAGCTACCTACCACAGACAATCCATAGGCCAAGGAGCCAGGAGAGATGGAGAAGCAAAAAGAGGATATGTTTAGGATAGTCATCGAGCTAAACAACCATATCAGGGACATGGAAGTAGAACTCAAGAAACTGATCAAAGAGAGAGAAGGTAGAAAAATTGGCCATATTTCCAATTACAACAGTCCCAATCTCAATTACCACAATGCTAGGAGCATCTACATCAAATTCAGCACCAACACAGACATCAGATTTAAAAAGTGAGCTTGTTAAAGCCATGGAGGATCTATCCATTCAAGAACAGGAAATTGTTAAGTTAAGAGCTCAACTTAAGATATTGTTAGAACAAAAGCTAAAAATTGATAATTTTTATGTGGCAAAGTCGTAGAAAACTCACCAGTTAAATCTAAAAATTGAGCACTTTCACAGTGAATCCGTTATCAGTCAAACTCTTGTCCAAGCCAGAGAAAGTATATGGACAGAAATCGGTGAAGCCATCATAGAAATATGGCGTTCTATACAGATCATTTTTGAATAGTAGGAGTTATTGTAGAAATCCCAAGAGGTGATTAGGTATATTAAAATAGACTTGGGGCAGAAACCTAGGGAAGCTACAACCATCATCAAATTTCTAAATTCCAAGAACAGAGAATAAATAGAGGAGCTGAGAATTTAGGATAGAACAAAGACCATCCTAGAGGTGAAAAGGGTGCAGAACAAAAGGGATTTTATGAATCATCTGGATCAAAAATGCCAAAACTTAGAAACCAACATAGGCAAATTCCACAAGAAGTTGCAAGTGCTGAATAGGAAAGGTCTGCCAAAGTTGATTAATGCAGAAAATGAGATTATGTGCCTAATAGAGTACCAGGATAGATTAAGCAAGATTTCCCAAGACAAATCAAAGTTCATAGGCATTAAAGGACATATCATAGGGAAGGAATTCATGGAGGCCTTAGATTTTGATTTACTTATCATTAATGAGGTCAGGCACCTATTTGTCATCAAGCCAACATTTCAGAAATACACAAATGTAGATGAAAGCTACAGGAAATTGATTAAGTTTTCAATCCCAAGTGAAGATAGGTGGGAGAAATTGTGAAAATTACTAGAGTAATTCGTAATTGGACAGCAAGGAAAAACAACTCAACATATTTTAAGGCCTAGTCACCAATAGTCTTCCTAAAAAACAGGGCCAATATTTAGCAATTTGAAGATTCCTATTATCTTGTTCTTATATTGTAATCAGTTTAGACATAAATAGGACTCTATCTTGATCTTTTGAATCAAGATATTTTGTAATTATTTTTGTATAAATACTTCAAAAACCGAAGTATTAGTGTTGGGATTAATTTTGAAGAAAGGAATTATGTTGTAAAGAAGCTCACAGAGCTATCATTGATCATATTTCAGTAATACAGTGCAAGCATTACACGATTCTTGTGTCAATTAATTTGGTGAAGTGCATCTTTCTCTATTAAATGTTTTCATTATTTTTCATATATGTTTCTGAAATCTAAATTATTCTAAGAAGAGTATGAATATAATTTGTTTAAAAGTACACTCTGTATATGACTTATGAATAATTTCTATGTTTTCTACTGAAAATTAAAAACAAAATTCTTAATTTCTCTACTTTTAATTGGATTGTTGAATCCTTTTCTTCTCCTCCATACCATATATCTTAAAGTATCCAATGAACTTGCCTACCCTTCCCTGTAAGTTTATCTTGTAAAATATGCATTTGATCAATCTAAACCTATGACTCCATTTCCCAATGGCCTAATTCCACTATCTCAACCAAACAATACAAAAAACCCAAACATGAACTTAATAGCTAACCTAACACCTTGAATCAAACAAAGCTAAATCATATAGAGAGATCCCTCTCTGAAACTGGAAGAGCTAGATTCCCAGTTTCTAAAGTGGTTCTAAGGTTACCTCTGTAATTTACTTTAAAACCTCAAAACTTATGGATTGATAACAATATATACAACCTCATTGTAAGAGCAAAGGAATTTTCACCTTGGCTCCTCCCACAAGGCATTAGAGAGACAAGCTAGTCATTTTGAGGAGCAAGGAGTGGCTCCAATGCTCCACTATTGGATCTAGTGGTGTTCATTGTATACACATGTCTTGGAACTTTTACTTAATATAAGAATCCCAATGGGCCAGCAGGGATTATGGATATTTGTAAGACTATTACGTGAATGTTTGTAATTCATGTTTTTTTTCTTCTGTGCTAAAGTAGTTGAACTATTTTGGTTAATCAGTACTTATCATATTGAGAATGTGTTGTAATTTCTATTATTTTTGTCACATCGTCGGGGACTATTCTGTTGGATATTAAGTAGATCTTCCTCATTACATTTTTTTCATTGACTGTCGCATCTTTGTGGATTGTTCCACTTGATGTTGTATGTATCCTTATCATTTATGTGTGTGTCTACTAGGGTGATACTAATACCTCTCTCTTAGAGGCTCTCTTTTCTTCCCCTCTATAGTGAAAGAACTTTGAGACACATATGATGGATTTCCTTGGCATAGTAGTTATATGGTATCATAGCCTTATTCTAAACTTGATCCAGAATTGGAGGGGGTTTAAGATTTTATTTCTTAAAAAATTCACTGATGATAAAACCCCAGCCATGCTTTTGAAAGCGTTGGGAAAACTCAAGATGGAGTAGAAAGAAAAGGTGAAAGATCTCAATCATAGGTTTAACCATATTTTGAACATATTTCCACCAAACACAAAACCTCATGACTCCATCACAATTGATTATTTCACATATTCCTTACCATCAAGCATTGTGTAGTTCGTGAAAAGAATTATGAACCCAACTTTGGATGAAACTTTTCAAGGTAATTGTAGTCAAGAAGGACCTACGTGTGATTACATTCATCACAGATGATGAAGTAACAAATTAATCCAAAGATGCTAGGAAAAGGTTTCAGACCTCCATACGCAAGGCCAAAGAAAAATAAGTAATTGATCTTGAGAGCTTGAGGCGCACTATAAAATCTATGTCCAATAAATTGGTAGAATTGAAACAAAGTTCAAGCGATACCACTGCGAGCAACTGGCCTCCCAAGTTTAGTCTTCTAGGAAGGATGTCCAACTCCAACAATAGCAACATCCATCTGGCCAAGTATGTGTAAGGATCAAACGTTGTGTCAAATATCGAAAGTATGGGCATGGGTTAGTACTGTCCATTTCATCAAGAATATCATTCAGAGAAAACATGCCCATAATGGAACCACAACATGAACTCTATGACTGTGCACTTTGTTAACACAGTTCTTATTGATGAGTAAACTGAGCCTATGGAAGAAAAGGAAGAAATTGTTGTGGCTGAAGAGACTCCAAGCACGGGCATGCAGTGAACACATTCACTTGCGTACTCACAGTTGGAAAAAGCAATGTCGAAAATCAACAATTAAGTAATGACCTAGCCCAGAATCAAACCACTTGATATAACTTAAGAAGCCAAGGGGCGACTCCCACACAAGAATTGAGAAAGAAGAAATTGAAGGAACATTTGTTAAAGAAGATCAACCCACCCGTCAACTCAATGTAGAACACACAGAACAAGTCTATAAATGAAGTCATAGCGAAAATAACTTCCACAACCAGCAAAAGCAAGTCCATAACTCCAGAAGTAGCAGACAATCTAAATTCCCTAGACACTTCAACAAGCTCTCTTACACTAGATTATAACATTGTTGATGAAATAAATAAGGCTTGTGTGAATATCCCACTATTCAAACTAACAAATATCACGAGCCATTGAGACATGCTCCTATGCACACTTGGACAATCTGTCTCAGGTAACGATACTTCATCACAAAAGGGAGCCAAATCTAGTAAGTTCTCTAGTTCCTTAGAGTCCATACTTAATGCTTTAACTTTCAATGTAAATAATCCTTACCATCCATTTTTGTTGAGATTTGAAATTTTCAATTGTAATGTACACAATTTCTTAGTTGATTTTGGTGCATTGGCAAACGTAATGCCTCTATCGTTCGCAGAGAAAATCAATTAAAAATGGGATAAAATGAATGCACAGATAATTCAGTTGGACATAATTCTTATCCATATAATTGGTGAACTAAAAAATGTGGTTATTCACTTATCATATGATCATCGAGTTCACAAATGTATAAACATAGTAATTTTCGACATTCCGGAAGCATATAGTGTGTTATTGAGTAGAGACTGGTCCAACAAGTTATAGGGGTACTTTTCGATGGACTAGTCACATTTGTGCCTTCTGTATAAGGGCAAAAATAATCAAATCTGGGTGAACTCAAAGCAATATATGAAACACACAGTAACTCCCTTAGAGGGCGATAATGAGCCAATGGATTTCAAATATCTTATCTTTGATAATTTATTTCTGGAAACTGAACTCGGGTGTTATCTTGCTCAGCCATCCCTAGTGCCACTAGATACACAGTTGGAGCTCCTTCCTAGTCCAATTGGTGAAAGTGATATTTGTACAGTTAGTACTAGTGTAACATGTATCCCTTGTACATATGATTTATGGACTTTGTGTCTTGATGGTTCCAAAACATAGGAGGGATATGGAGCTAGTTGTGTTTTAATAAACCCATGAAACAAAAACATTTGGTCTCTAGCCACTTGGAATTTGAGTGTACAAACAACATTGCAGAATACGAAGCACTCAAATTGGGTTTGTAAAGAGCCATCGACCTCAATGTTGCGGTTCTTAAAGCAATAGGTGACTCAAAAATTATTGTATGACACGTACATGATACCATAAATTGTGTGTCACCTCATCTCAAAAGTTACCAACAAGAGGTATGCCATTTCATTTCACATTTACAAGCTTTTAATATTATCTTTGTTCCTAGAATGTGTAACACAGGTATAGATGCATTGGAAAATGTTGATGCTAGGTTGTCACTACTTGGGTATGATTTTTTTGTAGAAATTATTTATAAGCCATCTGTCCCTGATAATATTACTAATTTACGAGTTTTCAATGATAACTTGAAGATACTGCATTTTATGGCGAACACTGATGTATTCAAAGATGCAACTATCGATGAAGATGATCACGAGAATACATTGCAAGATGCAGCTAGCACAAGCAAAGGAAACCTCATGTTGAAAGGCATGGTATCATTAGAAAAGTTGTATGAATTGCAGAATCGTTTATGAGGGCTAGTTAATACAAAGACCCACAACTCAATGCTTTCACACAAGTAGATAAATTTGGGAATAGAAAAGGATTGAAAGTAGGTCAATCTTGGTATTTGTTGCACACCACAGGAGCAACAAGATTTTTTCCACTTATTCAAGTAGTACCAAGATGTATTCGCGTGGATGTATGTCGAGCTTAAACTTTATGACACGCGAATTATCCAGCATGTAATTCCAATCAAAGAAGGGGCCAAGCCATTCCAACAAAAGTTGTGGAAGGTACATCCTACGCTTGAGCCTCTCATTCAAAAGGAGTTAACGAAGTTGTTGGATGCTTGGATCATTTATAAAGTGCAACATTCTACCTGGGTGTCAAACTTGGTCCCCATAAGGAAGAAGTTTGGGGAAATCCGCTTGTGTGTTAATTTCCGCAACCTGAACTGTGTCTCAGACAAGGACAACTACCTCGTGTTATCTATGAAACAGATATTGAAAACAATATTGAGGTCAGAAATGTTTTCTTTATTGGATGGGTATTTGGGATACAATCAATTTCTAGTCTAGGAGCCTGAAAGACTTAAAATAACATTTCATACTAAGTGGGGTATGTTCGCATTCAAGAGAATTCCAGTTGGGTTGATTAATGCTGGCGCGACATTTCAACGTGCCATAGACATTGAATTTTTTGGATTGATTGGAAAAATCATGATGGTCTACCTCGATGATGTCGCAATATTTTATAAGAAAAAATCCGACCACATACTCTATTTGAAGAAAATTTTCAAGCGATGTCGCAAATACTATATATCTCTTAATCCCTAGAAGAGTATTTTCATAGTTTCTGAAATTAACCTCTTGGGCCACATCATTTCCAAAAGTGGGATTAAAGTAGACTATGAGAGGGTCAAAGCAATCATGTAGATTCCCTTCCTAGTGAAAAAGAAAGCTATGCAGTCCTTCCTAGGGAAAATAAACTTCCTCCATAAGTTCATCTTCAATTACGCTCAGTTGTCAAGCTAATATATGAGATGGTAAAGAAGGATGAAATCTACAGATGGGATAAAAAGGAAAAGCATGCATTTTCCCATATCATGTAATCTATCGAAGAAGCACCTGCTTTATAAATTTGAGATTTCACCAAAGATTTTTTGCTCTACAGCTTTCCTTCTGACAACTCTATCATCGATGTGCTTATGCAAAAGTATGATCAAAACAATGAGAGGCCAATATATTTTATGATCACTATCCTTCAAGGACCTGAACTCAACTATCCTGCCATTGATAAAAAATATTACGTAGTATACAAGGCGGTGAAGCGCTTCTGACCCTATCTTTTGAAAAATAATTGTATTATCTTTGTTTCGCACTCAACGGTCATATGATTATTTGATCAACAAGATATGGGTGAGAGAAGAGTGAATTTGATAAATGGGTTATAGGAGTATGATATAGAGTTCAAACTACTTCACGCAATCAAGGGCCATCGTCTATGTCGACTAGCAGCAAAAGTAGTGGATGTAAAAGAAGAAGAAGATCCTTCTGGATGGGAACATGAAATCAAAATGTACAATGTAGAGTGAACTGCTGCCACTATTATCACAGACTCTTGGTACACAGATGTGCACCAATACCTTGAGTATGGCACCTTGCCCTCCCACTTATCTGCATAGTAGAAGAGGGAAATTAGAATCAAAGCATTATCTTACCAGTTGGTGCATGGGGTGATTTTTATAAAGCACCATAATGGAGTATTGCTCAAGTGTTTGTAAGCACACGATTCAAAGAAATTATTGCACCACCTCCACGATGGACTAGTTGGGGGACGTTTTGCAGGCACCACAACTATGCATAAAATCATGTGGGTCAGTTTCTATTGGCCCACGTTATTCAAATATGCTCACATGTATGCCCACAAGTGTATGGTCTGTCAAAGGTATGGCAGTCGAAACAAGAAGTTAGTTGCCCCATTGCATTCTATCTCAATGGAAGAACCTTTTCAACAGTGGGGCTTGGATGTCATTGGAGAAATATTTCCACATTCGTCAAAGCAACAACACTACATTCTCACTGCCACAGAATACTTTATGTGGTGTACAAAAGAAGTTTTGCTTAAATAGGTGAATGATGAGGAAGCCATCAATTTCCTTCAACAAAATATCATTACCAGGTTTGGCATTCATATTTCACTTGTTTTCGATAATGCAACATATTTATCATCCCTAAAACTCTATGACTTTGCATTATAAAATGGAATTGTATTGAAGCATTAAGCTAATTATTATCTGTAGGAGAATGGTATTTCTGAGTCCATAAATAAGAAACTTATCTCTATCATCAAAAATACCATATTCTTTGAATAGAGGAAGTGACACTTCGAATTGGTAAATTCTTTTTGTGTTGACCGAGTCACACACAAACCCTCTCTGAACACCTTCTCTTACTTCCTATTGTATGGAAAAGAAGCCATCTTCCCTCCTAACATTTACTTCTCTACTCTCCAACTTTCTCAAGTATCCCAAGGGACTCATGCTTACTAGTGCAGCATAGGATGGACAGTCTTCACAAGTTGCAGGAAGAAAGGATGAAAGCAAAAGAAATATTTTCACTTCATCATAACCATATCAAGAGGTGGTTCAACAAGAATTCTGCAGGGAAAAATAAATTTAGTGTGGGTGAATTAATCTTGAAGTGGGAAAAAGTCCAAGAGGACAATGGAAAACATACCAAGTTTAAATCCATGTTTATTGGACCATTGACAGTTCATGAAAAGCTTGGCCAACACACGTACTGTCTGTGATCACTTGACGGGAGGATTGAATCTCTCCCCATCAATGGACAAGGCTTAAACATACTTTCAATGATGATTTGGGGTTGTGCCCTACACTATGTACATAGTATTTTCTTGATTGGTTGATTATTTATTTATTTATTTGTTTTATTTGTTTATATATA